>JAAEAF010000114.1:0-27561 GCA_011037195.1 Triatoma infestans | reverse complement strand
GCTAAAAACCCCTTTTTTGGACTCAGGGGACCTCAAAACGGATATTTCCGGTGAAAACTCGATATCGAAAATTTGACACGATTACAATACTTCCTCTTACTAGGAGTAAGAGAAAGTAAAAATGTAATAATATGAATTCTTTTTAATACCAATTCTTTTAAATAAAGTTTATAAAGAATGTGCTAGAGTGGATTTTAATAATAAAATATCTAAATTCCAAAGAATTAATTAGAAATATAACAAATATTTTTTCAAAGTTGAATTGTCTTCTATATCAGTAATGGAATATTCTAAACTTGATCTTGATATAGAAAAATGTCTAGTTAGATCTATTACACGTTACATTGTGTAACTTAAATAAATAAAAATACTATTATTTGACCTTAATAATATCTGATAATTTTAATAATAGAATAGGTTCTCTTAATCAACAAGTAAAATTGAATTTTACAAACTTTTCAAGTTTATAGAAAGAACAATTTAGTCTGGAGATTAATTTAATATGATTGGCAACTCAGTTATTAAATTTCATGGGCTAAAGAAAGACCCATATACACCCGAATAGATGGCCAGTCATATTTTCATGTATATCTATTTTTGATAAAATAATTATATATTGAAATAAAAAAAGTATGTTTAATTGACTTCAATAAATAAAAAAAAAGTGTAGTGAATTCTAAAATCTTAAATAATGAAATCGATTTGATAGAAAGAACAATTTATTTGAATATTACATTTCCCATTTGGACGAATATGAATGGCATTTATTTATGAAGATATATTACAATCCCATATTAGAAACATATATTTTCTTTGGTTGACATTCTATATGAATTACTAAAGCAGAACTAACAAATATTGCTGACGAAAAAGATTTATTAACATTACGAATTTGATAAATATTTATCTTTAAAATGGTTTCATTTTATTGAAATTTTTATTTAATAAAATTCTTTTAAAACCACTGTTTTTATTTTTAAAATTATCTGGTGTGAAATATGCACACATCTTTCTCTTATTCACAGAGATAGTTCAAATGCTGACAACATTTGGAACCTGTTTTAAAACCATAAGAGACTTAAAAATCAGGTAAAACATCATTAAAACAAAACAATATTCCAGTTTATTTAGAAAAATCGATAAAAAAATATTTCCTATTTATTCAAAATTACCTCCTCGGCTTAAACGGCACAAGGGCAGTCGCTACCCAACACATCGAGTTGCTAATCGCACTATGTCTGCCGGAAATTACTTTACAGGTTTTGATTAGGTCTTCTCTGTGTGCTTCTGGAGTTGTTGGTTTCTTGGTATAAAGTTTTTCTTTGAGATATCCCCCCCAAAAAAAATTCAAGAGCGCTTAAATCTGGCGATCTGGAAGGCCATGCTATTGATCCCAGTCTCCCGATTCAGGGTTGCTGAAAAGCATAGTGCGCGGAACAACCATCTTGTTGGAAGCACATTCTTGTTCTGACATTCAATGGCATATCCACCAGCAACTGCTATTATTATTGGCGAATAAAATTAGCGTATTCTTGCCGGAAGTAGAGGCCAATAGTTTTATCTCCAACCATTCAGCACCAAACATTAACAGACCGATGTTCATAACCGCTGGATCGGAAGACAGAGACCGGTAAACTAGCCTTCCAGATGGCCAGATTTAATCTCTCTTGATTTTTTTTTTTTCGGGGATGTCTCAAAGACAATATTTATGTCAGGGAACCAATATCTCTAGAAGTACTTAGAGAACACTTAATCCAAACTGCTGTAAAGTAATGGTGTGGATGTATGTATAGGTAGCTTGTGGCGTAGCGTTTTAGCGAAAAGGGCTTGTATGTTTGCTTGAGATACAATGCAAAAATAATTAAGAACACACTGGTAGTTTGAAATATTATATTCTCTAAGAGAAATTAAGTTAACAACAATATGCTTATAAATTAATTGGAATAAACTCTTAAAACTTGATATGGCTCTGATGTTTTCACTTTGGTAGCTAGAACGAGTCTGTAAGTCTGTTTCATAATCGTATTCGATATGAGCGATTGGAAAGTGTTTTTGAATAGCAATTTCGTGTGAGGTAGTGTTTATAAGATTGATGGCGCATGTGTTGTTAGCAATATGTACGATAGAGTTGGGCATGTAGAAGAGACCCGTAGGTAAGGAATTGTGTTGTGTAAGCAGAATTTGTGTGTCGAGAGGAATTTTTGTATATAGTGTTGTGTTTGTATTATGTGTGCGCGAGGTGACACTATAATTTTGTGGCGAAGCTGCAGGGTTTTGGGTAAGGGTAGCTGTTGAATCGAATTGATTTGGTGCGTTTGAGCAGTATTTGAAAATGGAATGTTGAATTTATTGAGCGTTAGTGTACGTGTGCGCAAATTAATAATTGCCCTATTTAATGTAAGGACATCTCTACCAAGTATTAATTGAAAATTGCCTTTTAATTGCGAAACTATGAATTCGCCAGAAAAATTGGAATTTTCGACATTGTCCGCATGCAAACGAAGGGACGTGATGCCATAATTAGGTATTACTTGGTTAGTCAGAGATTTTAAAATAATGTTGGAATGCTGAAGGTTCTTATTTCGACAAAAACAGGAATCCACTAGGCTGTGACTGGCTCCAGTGTCTACAGGGGCACGAATAAATTTTTTGCCAATTCTTAAATTTACTAACAAATTATCAGAATTGGTAAAAGCAGGTATGAGAGCCAAGGTCATAACATCAGCCGTTCGTGAGAGCGGCTGTGGGCTTAATCGTTTTTTGGCTGTATCTGGAAACATGTTCGAGCCGTATGTCCAAATTTAGAACAAAATTGGCAAGTGGGCCTATTTTGGAGGTTATTGCTACCATTATTATTATTATGACTATTCTGGGGTCTATCTGAATAAGGGTTAAATCGCGAATTGTTTGAATTAATTCGAGGACTATGATTATTACTATAATATTGATTATTATTATTATTATAGCGATTATTACTATTTGCTCTGTGATTAAGGTTTTGAGGAATATTAAATTTCTTAGGCATTTTGCCAAAGTTAGTACGAGGTTTTGGTCTGAATTTGTTGGTGCAGTCCACGTCAAAATGTGGACCGGAACAATGGCGACAAGGTCTGTTCTTTATTACATTAAATACTCTACAAGTGGTAGTTGTTTTTAATTGTGGCTTTTGACTTTTATTACGATGCGGGCATTCTCTGTGGAAATGCATTTGTCCACAGTAACGACAAGGAGATGGGGGTGTACGATTAGAATTTTTCGAAGTTACAGCGAAAACTGTGGGGTTTGTTTCAGAAGCCTGAACTTCTTTTAGGGCATTGGCATAGGAAAGTGCTTCGTCTAATTTTTGAGGAACCTTCGTTCGCACCTCATTACGAAGCGGTTGAGGAAGTGACTTCAAGAATGCATCAGTGGCCAGTTTATCTAAAATTGTTTGTAAGGCCTCGAGTGGGTTAGCTTGAGCTTTTAAATGAATGGCGGATTGGATATGTCTAATCCTATCCGCGAATGTTTCAGGAGACTCAGTGGGCAAGGACTGAATATTAGTCATCTGTTGTAAGAGGACTAAGGGTGTTTTTTCCTTACGAAATCGGGCTAGAAGTCGCTCTGAAATTAGAGGATACGTTATATTTGTACCCTGGCGTTGTAATTCCGCTTTCTGGGTGTCGTAAAATATTTTTGCAGAAACTGAGAGCCTTAGTACTAATATTTCTAATTTAGCAGCGTCGTCCCAGCCAGAAAGACTAGCTCAATGGCTAATTTGGTCAAGGAAATCTGACACTTTGGCTGAATTTTCGCCATCGAAGGTAGGTAAGCTATTGATTAATTGCAAATTCCTTAAGGGACTAGGCTGATTATTAATTGGAGGATTTGCTAATTGCTGCTGAGCAAGTAAATATTCTACAGCAGCGTCGATGCCCATATCTTGTCCATTAATCTTATACATTTTGTCAGTGAACGAATTGCTTGGGGAAAGATTATATTTTTCAAGACGTCTATGTAATTGGAGTAAATTGCCTCCAACAGAAAGGTGTAAATTTTCAGTGGACACAAGAGCGTCAAGACGCTTTTCAAGCTCTCAAATCCACCTTAATATCTCCACCAGTTCTAGCCTATCCAAATTACGACCATGAATTCATCCTTACTACGGATGCAAGCAATATAGGTATTTCCGCAATTCTAAGCCAAAATATTAATGGCGATGAAAGACCCATAGCGTTTGCTTCACGTGTGCTTAATGAAGCAGAATCCAAATACTGTACTTCCGAACGTGAATTGTTAGCCATCGTCTTTGGGTGTAAAACCTATAGATATATCTTGTATGGCTACAGATTTAAGGTAGTTACAGACCACGCAGCCCTCCAATGGCTCAAAAACATCAAAGATAGCCACAATAAGCTCTTCCGTTGGAGCATGAAACCGGCAGAATTTGATTTTTATATTGAGCATCGTTCCGGCAAGAATATTGCACATGCGGACGCACTTAGTCGATACATAGGCTGCATTCAAGCCGAAACCGACGAATACTATCCAACGATAGACCTCCTGGAAGTCCTAGAACTTCAAAATAATGACGCTGAATGTCAGAAGTTACTTCAAACACCCACTATTCCTTAGACCAACAGGGTTTAATAGTGCATACTGTTGACAATTGCACGCTAGTACCTAACACTATGCGTGATACCATCATGAGATTATTTCATGACAATGCTCTCTCGGGACACTATGGTATTCATAAGACATATGACAGAATAAAAATGTTCTTCACTTGGCCAAATATTTCTACTGATGTGCAAAACTATGTGCAAACATGTCATAGTTGCGCTACTAGTAAGTCGCATATTCCTCACAAACCTCCCTTGGGTGATTTTCAAGAGCCAATGAACGTATTTCAGGCTTTATCTATAGATGTAGTAGGCCCCATGGAAGGTTCCACTGATGCAGACACAGGTGAGGAATACAAATACATCCTTACCATTATCTGCCAGTATTCTCGCTTTCTCGAGATGTTTCCCATGACAAATCAAAAGGCTGAGAATATTGCGCGGATACTTGTAAATGAAATTTTTACCCGTTATGGCACACCCAAGTACCTACTATCAGATTTAGGTACCAATTTCACTTCTACCATAATACTTCAGATCTGCACCCTATTGAAAATCCGAAAAGTTAACACTACTCCCTACCACCCTGCTTCCAATGGCAAATTGGAACGTATCCATAAAACGGTAGCTCGTAGTATCTCCCACTACTCACAAAACCAGTGGCACAGATATCTACCACTTATAAAAGCTGCACACAATTCAAGCCCAAATACCTCGACAGGCTATTCTCCTCGTGAACTCATATTTGGGAGTAAGTTCAAATTTCCTTGGCTAGTAAACTTCCCATCCCGTGACCTCGATAATTTTAATATCCACACAAGGACATTGTACAATAAAATTAAAGAGGTACGCGCTTCAGCTAAGGAAAATAATGAAAAGGCAAAAGTTACTAGAGCCAAATATTATAATCGGAATGTATCTAAACATCAGTTTCAGGATAATGACAATGTTTACCTCAAAATTTTCAAACCTCAGGGCAAATTTGGTCATAAATTTTCTGGACCTTACAAAATAGACAAATTATACCCCAACCATACTGTACGCTTACGTATGGAAGACGGTAAAAAAGTAATACACCTCAGTAAAATTAAAAAGGCATATATAAGGAAAATGCCACAATCCCTAAATAAACATCCTATGGTACTTCGAGACAGACGTAAAACATAAAACACTAGAAATCATTTTCATTCTACATGACACACTTCTCAACCTATTCTCAAATCTACAGGCTCACACCATAAACGCAGTACAATCTGCCAATCAAACTAACACAAACGAAATCGCTCTATTTCAACAAGAACTTCTCAACAAATTAACGCATCTCTCTTCTCAACAACAACAACAAGTTCTACATGCCCTCACTCCTTTTTATGACGCTTTCACACACGACAACAATTTCCAAACAAAATTTGCTGGAGTCACTCACCACATTGACACAAAAAATCATGCCCCTGTGTCCAGCCGCCCCTATAAGATAGCACACTCCGAGGCTCCCATCCTCAAGGCCCTCATACAAGACAATCTTGATAGAGGTATAATAGAGGAAAGCAAATCCAACTGGGCTCACCCCGTCATACTCATTAAGAAAAAACACGCTGACCACACTAAAGTTGATGTTAGAGACATTACACAGCTCCGAAAACAATACAGGTATGTGGTTGATCTTCGCAAACTAAATGCCATCACCACTTCCGAAATTTACCCGCTCCCGGATATACAGCATATCCTATCCACACTGAATGCCACCCGTTTCTATACCACCTTAGACATCAGTGGTGCCTTCCACGGCATCCTCCTTGACGAAGCATCTAAAGAAAAGACTTCCTTCGTCACTAATTTCGGAACCTATCAATTCAAAGTTCTTCCCTTCGGTTTAAAGAACGCCAGCAGCGCTTATCAGCGTTTAATGGACAAAATTATGTCCGGATATACTGGTGACATCTGCCACACCTTCATGGACGATATACTCGTCTTCCATGGGAAAACCTTCGACGAACACCATGCATTATTAAAAGTAATGAAGCGTCTCCAGGCCGGTAACTTGTGTATAGACTTGGGTAAATATCAATTTTTTAAAGACAGCTGTAAATATCTGGGTTATGTAATTAGTTCTAACGGAATAAGACCCGACGAAGAAAAATTAAAATCGGTTAAGAACTACCCTGTACCTCGTAAATTAAAAAACATCAGAGCCATATCAAGTTTTAAGAGTTTATTCCAATTAATTTATAAGCATATTGTTGTTAACTTAATTTCTCTTAGAGAATATATTGTTTTAAACTACCAGTGTGTTCTTAATTATTCTTGCATTCTATCTCAGGCAAACATACAAGCCCTTTTCGCTAAAACGCTACGCCACAAGCTACCTATACACACATCCACACCATTACATTACACTGCTTAGCTATTCCGGCAGACATGGTACGATTAGCAACTCTATCTGTTGCGTTCAGAGTAACCTACTGAACTGTGAATAGCTAGGGTCTAATTCAACCATCAGCCAAATATAATAATAGTAAAAACATGTCCAATAAATTTATAGTAACCAGCATATAAAATTCAAAAACCAGTACAAAATCACGTGGTGCACCATTTAAACTACGAGATACAAATACATCCTCAACTATCCAAAAGCAGTTCACATTCACTTCAAAATAAATTAAACTATAATAGAAAAAATAAAAACAGCATACTAATGAAGAAAATAAAACTCTGATAACAAACTAGCATACATATATTCAACAACTAAAGCATACAAAAATAGTGATACAAACTTTCATTGTACTTAATAAGATATAATGTACTGTTTTATTATTTATAAAAAAAAAACCTTTTGATAATGGCATGTGAAATGCCGAAACGTAAAGGAAATAACTGAATGTTAATTAATAATATTTAAAGAAATAAAAAAGACTTAAGGCTTTCAATGGGTTCAAGTTTTTATTCATAAAACACATAAATACTATAAATAAAGTAAAATAAAACAGCCAATATATATATATATATATATATATAGAAAAATATAACCAATAGTCCCTAATGGTTTTAAAATAGGTTTTAAATTGTATCACAATTTGAACTCTCTTATTTTTTCGAAATTAATAAGAAAATCCGCTTTTAATTTTAGTTTATGAAACAAAGAAATAGGGAAAAAAACGACGAACATTTAATATTTATGATTGAATATCCCGGCAACGGTTTGAAATATTGAAGAGAAATTAAAGTCATTTTTCTTTTAGTAGTTTTCAATATAGCAGTAAAAAGTGGGGGTTAAAAGGAAATCGCCACTTTCAACCACTGATTTAAGTTGTAAGGCGGCAATAAAGTCAAATAACATTAATACCATCATAAACTAGAGCGAAAATACTTCAACAAATTTTTATGTTTACTTTTTTGATATCTTGCTACATTTAAGAGTTATTTCAAAAGTGGTCCGTTCAAATGGGACACCCTATTATAATGAGACAACATACGTAAATTCTAAAATTAACATAAAAGTGATATGGACACAAAAATAACCTCCCTAGGCATTTAAATCATAATCTAAAAAAAAGCGCCAATAATATTAAACAAATAGATTTGAATTTTAAAATCGCATATCGCTCAGAACTTGTTAAGAACCATTTTTTTCCGGATAATATTACAAATAAAAGTGATTGGTTTATATTTGTACAATTAGGATTTTCCAACTTGAAAGGAAATCGTCGATTTCAAGAAAATTCCTAAAAAACAAAAAAATCCTTTTCAAAATACCTTTTCTCTAAAGTCGTGCACTTTCATTTAATCGATTTTTTTTTTCGTAAACTTGTAATTCTAGCAATTCTCCATATGTTTTTGTTGGAGAACGGACACAATCACTAACAGACTGACACAGAATCTTCTTAAGCTACTAAAATACTTCCATAAATGGAAAATTAAAATAAATACAGAAAAAACCCAAGCAATATTTTTCACAAAAAGACGACCGACTTTACGGAACCAGATAACTATAGCTAACAGACCAATAGAATGGGCCCCCACCGTCAAGTACTTGGGGTCACATTAGACAAATCACTAACATTTACTCCACACATAAACGCAATAGTTCAAAGAAGCAAAGCTCTCATACTCCAACTGTTCCCTCTCCTAAATAGACATTCTACACTGAGTGTTGGCAATAAGATACTGTTGTACAAGGTTCTGGTCAGACCTGTGCTGACCTATGCTGCTCCATGTTGGAGTATAATGAGTGAGACCAACCTGAAGAAATTGCAAAGAGTGCAAAATAAGTTTTTAAGATTTGCTATTGATGCTCCCAGATATACCCCAATTAAACTCTTGCACGAAAAAACAAAAATAGAATTTATAATAGAATTATTAAAGGAAATATGTACAAATTTCTTTCTTAGTACAGCTTATAGCGAAAATAATATAATCAAGAACATAGGATGTTACAATACAAATTGTCACATTAAACATAAGAGAATTAAAAATATGATATGCCCACCACATCAATAAAGAGACTACTATAGAGCTGGGTTTTTTTATTGTCATTTTTCCCAGCACCACAATGTGAATTATTTATTATGTGATAGAGAATTTGGTGAAGTGGTAAAGATGAAAATCTGGTACACTTAACATTGTAAATATGTAAATATCTGACAATAAAATTATTATTTTATTATTTTATTATTATTATATGTTTTATAATATTATACAGATGGTAGAACCGTATATTGTACTGAAGTGGTATTTTAGAGAAAAACAACGCAATTGTTCCTCCGGAATCTTCAGAAAAAAAATCAATATTTCCCGGATAATTCTTCCTTGTTATTTTATATGTACATAATATATTTTTTATTATTATTTCAAAGTAGTTAAATTAATAAAGATAATATTTGTATTATTATTGTTTGAATTATAAATGTTTAAGTCTATTTTATAATAAATGCTATAGGAGAAGCTTTATTTCTACGCGGAGGTACGTTCTCTACAAACCAGTATCACTCAATTATTTTATATTAGATTTAATCGGTTGTTTTTATTCCTTTGATGTTTAAATCTCAGTATTTTATTAAATTTGCAATTTCCTTTTTGTCTATGGTCATTTCTTATAATATTTGTTTCTATTCTTTTCTCCGTTTTTTTTTTCACTAAATAAAACAATAGAATATAAAATAAAGTATAGTAATATTATGCAATTTCTATTCTTATTTTATCTTTGTTTATTATTTTATTTTTTATAAAGTAGGGATTAGATTTATAGTTAGAGGATTTTTATGCAATGTTTATTACTATTATTTATGTCTACATTTCTTATAATCTCATTTAAACAAATCCTGTTTGTAATAATATGAATATTTTCTAAAGAAGTATAAGGATGGAAAGCTATTTGTGCATAAGAATAAGTGCTTGAAATGAAGGAAGGAACTAAAGGGACAATAATTTCTGAAAAATCCATTAGAGAGATGGATTTGTTTTCTCTTCTTTTTTTAAACTTGGTACCCTCATAAATAAAAATGCAATGGGGTACTAACATGGAATGTAAGGTTGTCCAGTCTTGGAAAATATAATGGAACCTCTACTAGACGAACATGATATTTAGGTGGTCATTGAAGATACTAAAAGTCAATGACGCTTCAAAAAGATGAAATCCTTCCGGAACTATTTTCTAACATGGAAATAGCGTTCTCATTAAACGACTGCAGGAGAGTTAATTCTTTGGGATTGGGTGAAGTGGTACATTAAATCTAGCACATAAAGTGAAGATATAGTGGAATACCGCACCTATAGGGAAATCAATCTACCCTCACCCTGCCTGTAAATTTTTGTATTTTTAATATTAAGAGAATTATTTATAAGAAGCTGCCTTGAATACACGGAGAAGAGACTGTGGACCCTATCAGTTTGGGTTTCAGCACAGGCAAGGTCGATGATAGACCAAATAAATATTATTTGGCACGAAATCCTTAAAAACGAAAGTATAATGTTCGGTATAAAACACCAAGTTAAATGGAATAATTGCATTAACTATTGCGACATCCAATGACCGGTCAAAATTCAAAGATACCCTACTGAAATTTTCTCATAAAGAATGCTAAAGAGAAAGCGTTTCCAAGACCAAAACAACATGCACGGAAAACAGCCAGTTCCTTAGATATTCTCTGGACCTTTTCAAATTAAAAAACAAAAAATAATTAAAATATCAACCATTTGGAATCGTTAATCAACGAAAATAATGAGATATCCCTCAAAACACTAAGACAATTCTCATAAACAAAGGTTATTTACGCATGTAGAGACAACTCACCAAGGGAATAGCCTAATTTCCAAAGACACAAAAGTCACTTTCAAAAAACTTTTTGGAAGTGCAATTGATTCGGAAACATTGGCCCTCCAAAAAAAAAAAAAAAAACAAGTTACATTACTCTGATTGGTTGTCCGCCTTAGAGTAATGACCGAAAAAGTGTTAGAACTTTTTTTTTCTAACTTGATGTCTATGGGACATTGCAAGCTGAATAGGTATATGCATCAATTAGAATTGAACTCCCCACGGCCCGTGAAATATTGTGTTACGATTTTGAGATAGCTCCAGCACCGGATCGACAGTCTGTGATGTCCATCCAACAGTTAATCAGATGCATAGGAAAATTAGGCTCTGCTCACTAACTACACCCATTTAGGTGAAGGTTGGCAGAGGGAAGTTAGGCACCGCCCCTCTATGAGCAAATGACCAAAGTGTTTTGTAAAAATAAAATCATTTATAGTGTTTCTATTGTAAGAATTTTTTTTCGATCTAGCAATCTTTTATTGGATCAATTTATCTTTTCTATTTTTTCAAAATAAGCTGTCGAATTTAATCGGGCTTTTATCGCAGAGCTGGGTTTCAATTTCGGGACACGGTGCATCACGTTCTCTTCCGATGAACACTCCTCTAACGAGGCAAGGATCCATATTGAATCCAAGCTGCAAAGGAGGGGAAAGAACTGGCCGGGAGATTGTAAAGAGTTAATGAGAAGTGCTAGCAATTTTAAAGACTTCTGAAGTAGCGGTAATGCGCCGGACTAGACGGACATGCTATGCCGATTCTGCAAGACTGAGGCAGAATCCCCGGTACAAAACCTCACATCTTGATGAGGGCAAGGTTTTTCCTAACTAGGAGGAAGCAATCTCAAAGCCATGAGCTTCATGATGGAGCTGCTTTCAGTTTTACTAGGCTTGATTAAAAGGGCGTAGCTGAAGGATTTGCTGTAACCATAGAGAATCTACGGTAGACCCTTAGTGTAGATCGCGGTGGAACGAGGCTCGCCTCCCCCTTTATCATTCTAATCTAATCTAACTTGAGGACTCCTTTTTAGCATAAGTCTGTCTTAACCTTGATGCAGCATGAGGATACATACGGTAAGATCACATATTACTTTCCTTTCCACATCTTCTTCTCCTTCCAGAACTGTTTCTGGACTCTGAATTTCCATTTCACCAAATCGTTGTATTTCAGGAGGCAGTTTTCCATTAATAAATTTTCTTACCCTGATTTTAACATTTCTAATCCTGTCAGAGATAATATTTATAAACCCTGAAAAGCACAGTTTATTCGGTCACTGATTTTTTTGAATGAATAAAAGAAAAGAATTCTAGTATAGGGAGATTTAGAAAAGAAATGGAAAAAGGAGGTTAATGGATTCAACTTTTATGAAAAGTAGTTCTTTATGAAAAGAAAAACTGTGAAGTGTGCAGGTTGGAAACTTGATATTGCATTTATCATTAATGTTCATAAAAGAGAGTACAGCTGCAAAAAAGAGAGATGCTAGCCTAGAAAGACGATGATGCAAAAACAAAAACAATACTAGAAAACGCTATTACTAGCCCACCAATAACCTTCTTCAAAACACAAGGCAAAAGAATTTATTTATCTTTCCACTTCAGTGTCTATTTTCTTTAATTATTCATCTTTTTATTATTTGAAATAAATTACAATCTTGAAATAAAAAGGCTGTAATAAATACAAGCAAACGGCAAAAATTGAACATAAGTAACAAAATGAATGAAAACGAAGAACGATAAAGCTGGCACCCTATTTAAAGCTGCAGATCTTGGACTTAGATGATCAATAAAACCAAAACATAAAAAAAAGCTGCAGCTATATGGGTTTTTTTACCAGTTTATGTATCAGTATTTGCCAAAAATTTGGTCCAGACCTGTGCGATAAAAGCCCGATTAAATTCGACAGCGTATTTTGAAAAAATAGAAAAGATGGATTGATCCAATAAAAGATTGCTAGATCGAATAAAAGTTCTTACAATAGAAACACTATAAATGATTTTATTTTTACAAAACACTTCAGGTCATCAGGTTGAGATGCAAGGGCTCATAGAGGGGCGGGGTGCCTAACTTCCCTCTGCCAACCTTCACCTAAATGGGTGTAGTTAGTGAGCAGAGCCTAATTTTCCTATGCATGTGATTGACTGTTGGATGGACATCACAGACTGTCGATTCGGTGGCTGGAGCTATCCCAAAATCGTAACACAATATTTCACGGGCCATGGGAAGTTCAATTCTAAGCTCTATGAGCTGGGTTTCAAATTCGGGACACAGTGCATCACGTTCTCTTCCGATGAACACTCCTCTAACGAGGCAAGGATCCATATGGAATTCAAGCTGCAAAGGAGGGGAAAGTACTGGCCGGGAGATTGTAAAGAGTTAATGAGAAGTGCTTGCAATTTTAAAGACTACTGAACTAGCGGTAATGCGCCGGACTAGACGGACATGTAGAGGTCCGTCTCCACGTGGCTGGGATGGAAACTTGCCTACTATGTAGGCAAGGCGAAGTGACCATAGGCACTGGTTTTGGCGCTATGCGCTACGTACGATGGCTATGTGTTCAATTTTGAATTTTGTTGGATGGACAAAGTCTACTAAATGAAGTCTACCTACAACAAATATTTACAAGCAAGTTGCAGGTATGAAATAAGACTCTGCCCTTCTATTATTTTTTTTTTTTGTAATTATTCCTGTGCCTGACTCGTATTTAAGCCAACATTATCTGAAAAAGCCTATTGCAATATGAGCGAAACGGTTTTTTTTTTTTTTTTTGCCAAACCATTGATGCGGTCTAAACCGGAAGACCAAAGTTTATTGCCTGAAAATTGCTGTGAAAGCTAGTATAAAGATTTTATTCTTATTTAAACAAAGTTATGCAAATATTTATTTATTTCTTTTTAAATAAAGAGTGATTACGAATAAGTAAGCAATATGGATAGGAATATAAGTACGAAAAATGGAGGAATATAAGTACGAATGCAAATAAATACATGCAATAGCGTAATCACCGCCGAATATGGCTCCCAAATTGATGAAGTCCAAAATATTGTCCCTATAGAATGATGATCCAGCTAATTTCGAGTTCTGACCGCTAAATGACATTCTGTTAATATGGCACGGAGGAAGGGTGTGGCCACCAAAAAATATGAATAATTATTTAATTAGACGGTATTTTAACTTCTTTCATAAAAATGTTCTTAGAAATTATGTCTCTTATTTTAAATTATTTGTTTTAGTCAAAAGTCAATATAAATATTCAGGAATTTGACCAGATTTGGAGCTGGTAATTGACCGGCAATTTTGACCGCACATTTATGCAAGAGCGGCTATAAAAGCAAGAGAGGCTTTCTCTGATAACATTTACTATCATCACATAACATCATACATAACAGTCAGTTATGTCCAACATCTGTTTTCATTTCATATTGTTCTAACATCTGTTTCCATTAAGGCTTCAGGAAGAAAAAAATGTAAGCGCAGCACTGCTAGACTCGTACGCGCGACCTTCGCATGAGAATTCTAACACTGAGCTAATCCATTTCTTGACAATAATGTGTATACCAAATTTTCTAATACAATAGTAGGTAAAAGAGAAATTAAAGTAGAGAGATGTGATCCAATTATTATATAGTTCCGGAGGGTGAATAGCATTAGATATACATTTACAAAAGTGAGTGCAGCAGAAATGATTTTTTTTTTTTTGTTGGAGAGTAATAAGAAAGGTCAGAAGAGACAGGATGACACCATCAGTGAGGAACTGTGCATACCAGACTTTAAAAGAAGGTTAGTAAAGATGCTTCTTTACAACATTCCTACCTGCTGGTAGATGTGTAGGTAATGTGTGCAGAATAAACGTACGCAAGAATTGCCTATACAATACTTGGAAGCTAAGCCGCTGGTTCAGAGGCCCAGAAATAGACTAAGTAAGAGTGCATAGTGAACATATCGGTATAAGGAAGTCGAGAGGAAACAGATTGATCAAAACGAATAGTTGAGGAAGCTCAGAAAAAAAAAGTAATGCGCTTCATGCTTAGAGCCACTACGGAGCTTAGAGAAAGAACTAGAAGAAGAAGAAGAGGAGGATGTTCTGCGCAAACTGTAACCTACGCTAAAATATGAGACTTCCATTAAGTTGTTTCAGTCAGACGGCGCTGCCATACTGTTGTGCACACCGCGATTCTGGCAAAATTATCTCCTATATTTATGATAACGCAAAAGGCCTGAATAAATGTTAAGTAAAAATCCCTAGTTTGAAGCAAAGAAGCCATGTGAATGATTCACAACAAGGTTTTTTTTTTTTTTTTTTTTTTTTTAATCAGCTACTTTTTCTCGTCCATTACAATCGGCCCCATTTCTACTTTGACAGCACTACCAAACTTTCTACAAAAGTATAAAACTCAGTCTGCAATAATTTACAATGACAGCATCAATATAGTTCTTAGAAAGGACAGTTAGAGACTTACATTATACTTCTTAGAGAACTTTTGCAAGAAATATGGAACAGAAATTTTTCAACACTAGATCAACCATCTATTGAAAACTAAAACTAAGTTTTCAAGAAGGAAAAGAAGAAGAAGAAGTATATATAAATGCTTCAAAGAATAACCAATAACTTAGTAAGTAATATCCATAAATTTTTCCATGCATTTCCTCGTGGCTATAAAAACAGATCGAAAGGGTCAATACTCCAATAACGTGGATAAACCTTGTTATTATTAATAAAACAATAAATAATTCTGTCTATCAATTGTTTCAATATTTTGTATCCACTTTGCGTTTATATGTATGTTCGTGTCTGGGGTTTTGTTTGTAATATTATCACGCGAAATTGATTTGTGATTTTTTTTTTTTTTTATGACTTGATATTTCAACTTTGAACTGCCTGATTAAGAATTTCAATATTTTATTATGGAGAAACAATGATAAACTCTAATGATGTACCACCTTTTAAAGTTGAAGTTTACATAGACATTTTTTATACTGGTTTAAACTTTCAAAAAGCCGATAACTTATTTTTTTTTTTACGGTTGTATTTCTATTGCAGCATGAAGTAAACTTTTTTAGAAATCTGTTTTTTTTTTTTAAGCAATATGTTTCCCATGTTTGTTTGTTTGTCGGTATCGAGGTGTTATCGGAAATACATATTTTTTTGAGGTTTTGAGTTGTTTGAGATGATCTTTCATTGCTTCCCCTACAAGAGTGTTATAAAGGTTCTTCCAGTGCTAATGGTACTTGCAATACCGTTAGTCGATGCTGTCCTTATCGCGCCCATTATGGCCAAATCGGCCAGGCGTTGTATTCCCTACAGTTTCTTGTCATTACTCCCTGTCATTACTACCGGCCACCACACAACTGCTGCTTACAGTCCTAAACTAGACTAGAATTCCTAGAGTCCTAGACTAGACTAGAATCCTAGTCTTGACTGATATAATGGGATCCGAATCACTAATGTTTTTATAGGATACGAAGAAAGTAGAATTAAACTAGTTACTCGCTACTTAGGCCGGACTAGGGTGGGAGATTTTATATATACAGCCGAGCTGTATCACGAAATGAGGCTATAATTGATGATAGAATCAGGAAGTAAATACAGCATTTCTTTTAGTAAATATAACAGTTAAACATTGAAGAAGCAAAACACTTATACAAAACTCCGTTAAACGAATTTAGAATTAAACAAGACAGCAAATTAATCTTCAAGATAAGAATTAATAGAGTAATGGCGTCTCTTCTATAGCGTCGGTCTCGCGTCTCTCGGAAGTGTGTGTCTAAGTAGCTCTCCAATCGGAGAGAAAACTCAAAGTATTAATTACCCCCTGCCTGGGATGTAGCGGGACCTAGGAGTAGGCGATTAAACTAAAAATTACGGATTTCTTCTGCACACGATACACCTCGCTGCACGCAGAAATACGTAACACCCTGCACTATCAGAAGATTTTCCGTGCTTCATACACACATATATTCATAGGTAATATTTACTCCAATGGAAATATGAATACCCCAATTCAATTTGTTGTAAATGAGGACTCCAGAATGAATTGAATAATAATAATAATAATAATAAATATATGATGCAACCTTTGTATCAGATTTGGTAGTTATAACAAAACGGAATTCAAATTTAATAACATGCAATTTTCATTTTTGAAATATTTTGTTACCATACACTCATACATATACATATACACAGACCATTTTCTAAAAGCATTTTTTTCATATTTAGAAAAACTAAAAACATAATATTTTCAGAAAAAATTCATTTCTAAAAACATTGACTCGATTTTTAATACTTCATCTTTTTACCAGGATTAAGAGAAAGTAAAAATAATTAATACGAAAAAAAAATCTATCGTTTACCTTTTCAAATGATGAGTAGAAAAAATGATTAAAAAAAAAAATTATAAAATGCTTGAATAGAAAAATTATAAAAACATAACTTTTTCCCCTTTATTGTGGGGGGGGGGGGAATTAAATTATTGAAATCATCAGATATTTTTTTACTATCTTTTATTCCTTTTTAATTGAAAAAAGCAATTAATAATAATTATTTCAATTAATTACCTTTTTTTTTTTTAAAAAAAAAGTACAAACATTTCTGGTTTAGTTAAAGAAAAGAAAGATAATGAAAAATTCATAGCTCTAAGAAAAACTAAGAGTAAATTATTATTATTTTTCTTTTTTTTAGAAAAGAGAAATTAAGATAAGATGATAATTAAGCTGTACATAGAGTAAGAATAATTATCTTGCATTGCTAGTGTTAATAATTTATAAGGAAAATGTCTTCCATTAAAGAAAAACAATGGTTCTCTTGAAGAATAGAATAATTTATAAACCGCTAACAGTAATTAATGAATATAAATAATTAATACTAATTAAATAATTAGTAATTTTAGTAATAACAATTTTTTTTTTATTTATTTAAATTGATTAATTTCATTCCTGATACTTTGATCATAAACTTTTAAACAAAAGTAGGGTAGGAACTTTTTTTTCTGGAGAAATCGAAGTTTTCTGTCAGAGGATTATGTAAATGACATGGCAAAATCTTAGCAATGTCAAATCTTCATAACAGATAACAAAGAAAGAATAATTTACAACTAGTGGCCTAGCCAGCTGCCTGACTTCAAGACAAGGCCGCGGGCAAACAAACAAACCAAGAGTAGATACCCTTACATCAAAGCAAGGACCGCTAAGGCTGGCCACTGACCTAAATCGGTAGCCAGCTGCTGTCATCAAAGCAAGCACCGCTAAGGCTGGCCACTGACCTAAATCGGTGGTCACCAAACTAACCAAGGTCGCACAGTCGGACAGATGTCTTGGTGTGAGTGTGGCCAATATAATATATAAACTTCGCCCGATTGGAAGAGGGGATGATTATACGATTATACTTCAATACGTCTTCATATATGAGCAGCAGTTTACGCGTCCCTATACAGTTTTTATTTTATACTTACTACTTTAGTTGTGCATCTTAGTTCATTTATCTTAATCATTCTAATTTATTAGTTATTTATCTTCTATTTATTTCTTAAGTATTTCTTGTTAATAGTTACCATTTTTTACGTTTAAATTATTGTTCAAATACAGTCTATTTTTATAAAATCCGTGTTAATAATTCGAGCACTAACTTCCAAAAGTCTCTAAACTAACTTCCGCCCTCTTCAAGACATCTACACTACATACCTCTGGAATCACATTAAACGATTCCACTACATCTTGTAGTCTTACGGTGGGATCAGATCATACGATAATTGATTCCACTACAATTAAATTATATATGAAAAAAAAAAATGAAAAACGTTTTTTGAGAAATTTGGACAAGGCAGCTTGGTTATTTACAATTTTGTGCGCGTTAGTTATTGTTTATTTCTGTTTGGTTTAATTTATTTTTTTATATTGAAACTATGTTTAAAAAGAAAGTAATGTCTTTTGGAAATATTGCATTTTTTCTGAGTACATGGTTTATCCCAACCATGTAAGCTCTGTATTCTAAAAATGTTTTCAAAATTTTATATACTCGTCGATTTTCATATTCTTTAGGCCAAAGTCCGGCTGTAGTTATTTCAGATGTTCAGAGGTCCCAGAAATTTTGGTCGACCTATAATTTTTACTTTCTGTTACTCCTAGTAAGAGGAAAGATTGTAATCGTGTTAAATTTTCGATATCGTGTTTTCACCAGGAAATGTCCGTTTTGAGATCTCTGAGTCCAAAATGATGTGTGTTGTGTGTGAATTTGTGTGTGTGTGTGTGTGTGTGTGTGTGTGTGTGAACTTGATAGTTGAAACTTGATATTCCGTTTAGGTATGACCTTGGGATCTGACAGTACGTTATCTGTCAAAATTCCTTAACCGGAAGTACCTTTTTTTTTTACTTTTTTGTGATTTTCTCTAAAATGGTTCCAACGATTTTCTGAAAACAAAGTACATCAACTGCACATACAAAGAGCTACAATCAGAGACATTTTCCGTGGTAGCCTGCTTCATTTTGTGGTCATCGACCGGTTTCGGGCGTTCGCCCATCTTCAGGATGCGTTTTTCAGAGAGTGTGACAACACAGACTCGCATAGAGTAACTTAGTTCCACACTACTCCACACTAGTTAGTGTGAAACTAAGTTTTCTTATTGCGAGTCTGTGTTGGTCACACTGTCTGAAAAACGCATCCTGAAGATGGGCGAACGCCCGAAACCGGTCGATTACCACAAATGAAGCAGGCTACCACGGAAAATGTCTCTGATGCTTTCCAGCTCTGCGGAACCAACCACCACAAACCAAGAGCTACAACTTTTATTTGAAACATTTCTCCGGAAAAATTTTTTTTTTCCCCCCCATGTAAGGGTCTTTGAAATCAATGCTATCACTTTATTAGACAATTCTGTCATCTAAATAATGTTAATTAGAGTTAAATATGTTCTTGAAATTTCCAGTTTGAAAAAGAATCGGATGACCCGAAGTGCGTTTACTTTACCACTTTACTAAATGATTTTTTTTTTTTACTTTTTCGCGATTTTCTCAAAAATCGCTCCGACAATTTTCTTGAAACTTCGTACATGAACTACACATACAAAGATCTACAATTTTTATTTAAAACATTTCTCTGGGAAAATTCATTTAAGGGCACCTTTGGGAGAAGGGTGGGGTTATGCTTCCTCTAAAGTGCTATTTCACTTCATTAGACAATTCTGTCATCTAAATAATGTTAATTAGAGTTAAATATGTTCTTGAAATTTCCAGTTTGAAAAAGAATCGGATGACCCGAAGTGCGTTTACTTTACCACTTTACTAAATGATTTTTTTTTTTTACTTTTTCGCGATTTTCTCAAAATCGCTCCGACAATTTTCTGAAACTGGCTCGTACATAACTACACATACAAAGATCTACAATTTTTTTAAAACTTTCTCTGGAAAATTCATTTACAGGCACTTTTATGGGAGGAATGGGGGTTGTGTTTTTCTCTACGTGCTATCAAAAGTTTGATTATAAAATCCGACCATCCAACAAAATAAATTAGAATAAATAGATTGGCTAAAATCCGAGTTTCCAAGAAATTATAACCGGAAGTGCGCCTTTACTGTAACAGCTGTTTCAGTTTTTGACGAATTTCAGTAAATTTTGTACAACAATTATAAAATTTGCCAATTATAATTTTGAGAACTGGAGTAAGAGAAAGTTGTGTGTTTTACACCAAATTTCTGTTTATTCCTAAACAAAGTACTTCATATTAAATGCTAAGCACTTCTTCCGGACTTCATTTTGCAAAATACACTCTAACAGCTATAATTTCATCAAAGTTTAATGTATACAAACTATTTTAAATGTAAGGAATTATCAATAGCCGTACCACACGGTGAATATGAAACCCTCTACGATGGAAGTTGTCATGTAGTATATAATGTACATGGTTGTAATATTGTAATTAAAGTAAATTTCACACTGTTAATTTAGTGTAACTGAAGCTTATACTTAGCCAACTAATGGTGCTAACCTCCTGTTTACCACTTACGCTTCTTCAATATCCAAAACTTTATTTATAACAAATATCGTACTATTTAGAACTTGGTTGTTTGTAAACTTGTGTAGATTCTATCAGAACTTAGTTCTGTATTGATATACAACTTACATATAATTGTTTCACCAAAATCATAAACAAGTTTTGCAAACTGCTTATATTATTTAACATCTTCTATTACATTTATGTAATATTATTGTTATATAATCTAAGTTATATAATCGATTTTAAACATTGATTTTTCAAATTATTAATCTGTCTTTAAGAGATCATAGGAAAAATGAAGTAGCTAACAGAAAACTTAAACCTCAAATTACCCATGTTATCCATATGTATTGTAAAATTTTGAAGGATCTGTGATTGTTGTACTGCCATAGAAATAGTTTTGGATGGGGTGTCGTATCAGTTTCAATAGCTGCTGCGATTGTTCCAAAGATAGAATCACTAAAGTCCTCATTTAATTATTTATTTATTTAGATTCATATACGGGTAAACGCCTTATTTATTTAGATTCATGTATGGGCAAACGCCCTTTTTAAAATATTCGTAATAGTAAATAAAAAGTCAACCAAAAAATTAAACATATAAATACAAAATCCATAATATATAATACAAATATAGAAATATATAAGAATATAAAATTTCAATATATATATATATAAATATATACATGTAAATGTACATAAATATACATCTATATATATAGAAATATACAAATATATATATATACATACTCATCTTACTAACTAAATACTGAAATTACAAACTGAAATACAAAAAATAAAAAACACATAAATACATAAATATTGATAAAAAGGTGAAAAACGATATATAATGGTAAATTATTATGATATAATGTTAGTGATGAATGCCTTAAGGGTTTGATCAAAAATATGAATATCCTTTGTGAACACTTGATTGGTTAGTCGTATCTTCCTATGGACAGATGTGTTTCGAAGATAGGAAGTTTTGGAATATAGAACGTTGAATATGTGAAATAATCTGGGAAGTAGGAAATTCAGAATTGTAACTGTTCAAACAAGTAAGGACTATTGATTTGATTGTGAAGTAGTTTGTATAGAAATATTAGGTCTATTTAGTATCTTCTAACTTCAGGATAAGGCAAAGATAGATGTTCAAGTAAGGATGTTACAGAATAAGAAGGGTGCAGATCTGAGTAAAACTGAGAATAAATAATTTTGCAGAATCTTTTTTGAATATGTTCTATTGTGATAATATGACATTTTTTAGAAGGAGTCCTAACAGGAGAGGCATACTCAACAATGTGTCTGACTTGCGATGTATATAATATTTTATAGGTAGGTGGTGGTGTTATTGAAATCCTTGGTATTTCTGCTCAGAAAGCCCAACATTTTCGTGGCTTTATTTTTCATATATTGAATATGATTATTGAAGTTCAGAGAGGAATCTTAGTATCATTCCAAGATCTTTAACAATTGGAACATGTTCTATCGATGATTGTTTATTGTGTAATTAAATATGATAGGTTTTTGTTTTTTATGAAAGGAAATTGTATGGGAACATTGATTGATTCATGATTAAACAAACTGATGCCAAGATTGATTCTCAGGCTTTCTGCAGCAATTCGTAAAATTGGCTTGGAGCTTGTCTTAAGGAATTGATGAGGTACTTAAAGAAAAAAAAAAAAGGTAGTTATTATCCCAGTCATGACCAGGGTAGGTAATGCAAGAAATGACTCTCCAGCAAAAGTTTTCCATAAATTTGTAGCTAGTGTGATGAACTTACTGACAGGCACCAGCCCTTACAGATACCAATGGCGTCTCATGAAGCGTCGCAGTCCCTCCTACCAGAAATGCCTTAACAATATACCCGAGGGAAGTCAAGAACTGCCTATCTGCTCTTTGCAGAACCAACAGGGACCCCCAACAGGGAAATCAATAATTATTTATATTTTGTTAAAAAGTCATATCACGACTTAGATTTTTATTTTTCTTCTTTAGAACTCATTTTTTTTATTTATTTATACTAAGATTGGAGTTTTTATTTTGTAGTCAAACTATCAAAAAAATCATGCCATTTTTTATGGCAGAATTATTTATCATGATTATTTTTGTGACAGAATAAATCTATCATAAATAACGGTTATTCCATTAGCGGAAAATTTTTCTCTACGAAATAAAATTCAATTTCATTTATTGAAAAAAGAAACGAAATTATCGACTGTCGAAATGACATATCTTGCAGCAAGTTTAGATGCTGAGTCAAATGAGATAAACATGCTAATATTTTCCATTTAATATGTTTTTGCATAGTTTTTCAATTCAATTTTTAACAATCAAAAACAGTTGGAAAATGGAAAATTTAGATGTACAAATGTATCTGCATCAAATGTTTATATTTTTAAAATTTATCTAAAAAGTAGATATAAAAAGGAAAAAATTCAGTTTTTTATATGGATAAATTCAAATTAAAAGTTTTTGGTGAATTTACAGAGTCAAATTCCCCTTGTTTTCTTCTCCATGGGGGGATAAAAATTAAACAACATCCTTTCTTTCTCAAAAAATTCAGTACCTATTATTGAAACGACATAAAATAAACTTAAGAAGAATTTAATTACAAAACAATAACGTGGCCTAAATGTGTTGACGATACTCTTATACCGCAGATCATTGAATCTGAATTTTATTGAATATGAATTTATCTACCGTTGTTTACAATCGTGTATTAACAAGAGTCCAATAGTAAAACATACCGATTACCAGGCACGATTTTTATATTTTGAGAGAAATAATAGAAATCACAGGATAATTCTTATTTCTAAGTAAAATACAAATCTCTCAAAGGCTAATAATTATTTTTTGTTGAAATAAGAAAAATATTAATGACTAATTTTTACTTATATATAAAAATCATATGAAATTTTTAAAAATATTGTAATGGAATCAGATATTAGATGTAATGGAATCGTTTGATGTGTGATTCCTGGAGTAGCAGATGTCTTGAAGAGGGCGAAAGTTAGTTTGATAGATTTGGAAGTTAGTGCTCGAATTATTAAACGTCTTTTTTTATATAAAAATAAACTGTATTTTAACAATAATTTAAACGTAATAAATAGTAACTAATAACTATAATAAAATACTTAATAATAAATAGAAGATAAATAACTGATAATTTAGAATGGTTAAAATAACTAACTAAAGTGCACAACTACGAGAATGATAAGTTGAATATAACTGTGAATTGCCGCTCGTGTATAGTTTGGTCGTAGATGATATAATAATCCTCGTCGTATATCATAGAGTTTATATATACTGTTGTTCACACTCACACCAAGACATCTGTCTTAGTGTGCGGCCTTGTGCGACCTTCGTAGTTTTCTGACCTTATTTAGTGGCCATACTTATCGCGGTGCCTGCCTTTTGATGTGAGAATTGATGAAAAGGCTTTGTTGTTTGTTTGGTTGACCGCGGCTGTCGGCGGCCAACAGTGTCACTGTTTTCACCTTTTGTAAATTATTTCTTTGGTGTACTTTGCCGATGTCAATGACTTTGCCATGTCATTATAATATCGATCAAAAATAACTGTCATTTATCAACTCAGCTATTTCAGCAAAGCTTTAAAAATGACTGATTCCTCTCTTATACTATATTTAATGATAACATTTCATCTGCTGATCTATTTTTGAACATAAATTTGGTCGAAGACTTATGTACAATATTCCGACTCAATTTATTTAAAATTTGCATAATCTAAAGTAATAGTTCTTTTTTCATTAGACTTAATTAGATCTCAATTTATTCTCTTTGATATATTGTATGGAAAATTTTAATATCTTTGAAAGTAACTCAAAATAAATGTCCTCTAAATGTGTTTTTTAAAGGTGAAAATATAAATCATTGTGCGTTTGCCTAGCTAGTTTCAAAACAAAATACCCGTTTTCTTCTGTAGAATATTTAACCGTTGACAATTTATTTCTCTGTAATTAATGAATATCTATATTTTTAGTAACAGTAGAGGAAAATATGTTCTAATGAATATTATTATATAGATACTGATTAGATATTTCTATCATTATAACTATTTAATATTCATGATATAACTCCTCTGAGATCATAGTCATAGTCTTCGTGTCGAAACTAGGGCAGTCTCCCTTTTTCCACATCAGCTGATTCCAGTAGTGTCTTATTGTATAACAAGTTAGTTTCAGTTAATTATCATCATTCAATCATTTTGGATACTCGAAACATATGGCCCTGGCGAAAGTAAATTTAAACAAACAAAAAAAATATGTGCGAGTCTCATCTCTATAATTCAGATATTAAAAATATGATTGAAAAATACCAATTTTAAAAGCGCTTTTTCGGATTTTTTTTTTCCCTTTTTTCGTAGTACTGGGAGCATTTTATTGTTAAGTTGTTGATATCGAATTTTTACCAGATATGCAGGTTATGTGGTTACCTGAGTCCAAAAAAAAAAAAAAATGGTTTTGAAAATGATGTAGAAAATGGTATGTGTTATTGTGTATGTATGTGAATATTATAGATCAAAAAAAGATTATTTTATTTTTTGAAAAAATTAAATTTCTTGTCAGTAACTATTTATTTCACAGTAGCCCACTGCTGACACAGTGTTATTTCGCTCAGTTATAAATAAATAAATAAATAAATATATAGATAGTATAGATAATTAATTATTAAGTAAACTCCTTCAAAAAACATAGTTTAAGTTGCATGCTCACGTGTTGGATGTTTCCATTTTTAAAGGGTACAATATGCCCCTTTAAAGACCGTAACATTGTGTTTTCTTACTCAAGTACCAACATCTCTCTTAACCTAGCTAGGTTCTAACAAAAACACTTTTTTCAATCCAGTGTATCAATTAAATTTGCTCTGTGCAAATCTATGAAATCACATTGCTTGGCATTAAACATCTTGATGATGGGCGAATGCGGAAATAGAAGCGCTATCACGGAAAATATCTGATTTAAAAATTGAAAAAAACGAAGAAAGTTCAAACATGATATTCTGGGATCCGTCAATAAGCAATCCGTCGAAAATACCACTTTGTACTTTAACTCCCGTTTAACCACCTAATTTGTGGTAGTTTGGCATTAAGCTCGCCTGAAAGAAATTGGCATTTTTTACTAATTACAGCAAGAGAAAGCGTGTGAATTTCTATCGTATGGTATACTACCATGGCAGTGTCAAATATTACTAACCTCGATTTATCATTTGATGAAACTTGGTTTATTAGGCTTCGTAAGTACAATTTATTTTATACCTGAAACTTGGAATTACATAGCTAGATCCATCTTACTCTGGGATAACTTTAAGAGAGGACACTAAGTGACGTCACACTCTACTAAGCATCAGTTTCATTACTAGAACTTGTCACTCTATGTTAACTGAATGTTGAATATTCCAGTCTACTTCATGCATTTGTATTAGCTGCAATTAATAATGGATTAACCAAAGGAATATTTAAGTTATATAGAGCATATTTAATGTAAGCATGTTATGTGTCTAAATTAAATCTGTACAAATGTTGTTTAATTCACCTCTAGGAAGGCTATACCTCAGTTTACTTAGTCTAATTTTTCTTCTTAATATCTAAATCTTTCCCTGTTAGAAAGTTTGTAATAATCGTTCTAATAATAATCAGGTAGGTTTTAGCTCATTGGCAGTGCACTGGTTCCATTCAATGTTTCATGCATTTCTATAATGATTACTGTGGCTACAGACACTTCTTTCTTCTTTGCTTTTCTACGAGTTAAGAGACTCATGAGCTTTACTGGCTTCTAATTGTAATTCCACTCCTTTACAGTTTGTACTTCTATTATTTTCACCTTTTCTGAAACATTATCTTGGTTAATATACTTAATTTATAGATTCATGTTCAGGTGCTGAGATATAGTGAGTGTAATCAGTGTACAACAGTGTGATTAGTATAAGTTTTTAATGTCACGAACAAATTGTCATAAACTGTACCGACTCTATATCCTATCTTTTCCTGAAATTTTTATCCTATATTTTAATTGTATTAGGGGCGGGTGTTGGTGTAGTGGTTATGAGCATGGACTTGTAAGTGGGAGAACCCCAGTTTGAGTCCAGCGTATAACTGCTAAATTTTATATTTGTTTAAAATGTTAATAGTAAAGTAGGTGCTTCCGCCCCCGTCCACGACACCTAATTTGGTAGTTGGACGTTAAGCCCGCCTGAAAAATGGCATTACTTTACTTTACTTAATTGTATTCCTTCAAATGAAACTAAGCGTCGTAGTGCTTCTCCTTTCTTATAGGAGATATATTCCCTTATAATATATATTTTGCACTATATAAGGAATATATTCCCTTACAAAGAAATTGTAAGTAAGTGGTTAGTTACTAAATGTGCTACATGAAAGAACTGAAATTCTTGTTTATGTTTTCCATACCACAAAACCCATACCATGCTTTGATTACGAACTATCTGTAAATAGAATATACGAACAGGCTAGTTTCTTTCAAAGTTGTATCAGAATGATATCCCCCAAAATCCTCTTTGATTTTATTACACCAAGATGTTGTTAACAATGACTTCCTCTGCAACATCGCATTCATGTAAGACGGTTTATTAATTTTATTTTGTACAGGTGTGTTTTCGTGGTAAAAAGTGAAATGTTTTTGGTGATGT
>JAAEAF010000113.1:0-82497 GCA_011037195.1 Triatoma infestans | reverse complement strand
TTAGGTCCCATGGTGATACCTAAACGTAATATCAAGTTTCAACTTTCTACGGTTTTTCGCTTTTTGAGCTATGCTGTTCACATACACACACACACACACACAGAGACCATTTGCTAAAAACCACTTTTTTGGACTCAGGGCACCTCAAAACGGATATTTCCGGTGAAAACTTGATATCGAAAATTTGACACGATTACAATACTTCTCTTACTAGTAGGATTAAGAGAAAGTAAAAAAGGAATAATTTATACCTCAAAAAATTTTGTGATTTGTATGAAATGTGTTTATAAAGCGCTCATAGTGTCCAAATTAATAGTAATAATAGGTATATTTATGTACGTGACCTAATCCGAGAAGACGATCTTCACACATCTTGCAATGATAGGAAATGACCGTTAACCGTTATTTTTTTATGTGTATAATGTGTGCGTGATGTTGTTTACAAGGTGAAAAATTAAAAAAAATACGGATAAAAATTTAAATGAGAAAAATGTAAATATTGTGTTGAATTGTAAACAAAGCTTGGAACGAGGAAATAATGATAAAAAATAAAGTAACCTACAGAATAGGATACAGTAAACGTAGCATTTGTGACGTATGTTAGGGTGCAGTTGGGAAGGGTCTGTAGAAAATGTCCACCATGACAGGGATCACTAGAACTTACAATTACCAAATTTACACTTTAAAACGAATAAGATAAAACTTTCGCTTAATATTACATAATAATTAATTACATATCCTGTCTATTTATACATTATCCAAACAAATAAAAAGAAAAAAATATATAAGTTCTTCTAAAAGTTTACGAAACATCTTTCAAATTGTTTTATCTATTTAAACATAAATTTTATTTGAACAGAAATTATTATTCATTTAATAAAGATGAACGTAATTTTAAACATACTTCCATCTAATTATATATTTTTGAATATTTGTTTTATAGAAGATATAATATTATTTTAGATTTTGGCTGAAAAGTTAAATATTTGAAATAATTGCTGATCGAAGTGAAGTGTATTATAGGGCAGAGTTGATACATATATAATACATTTGTTATATATAATATAATATATATATCTTTTACATTTGTTATTACATATGAGACAAATCTTTTTGCGGGTCTACTTTATATGTTGTAGTTATTATTAACGGAACACTTGATGCAGTGATTTTTTTTTTCGAAGTCCTCAATAATTCAGCTATTAATTAATTTTTTTTTTTTTTTATAACGCCATTAGTTTCGCCTTTCTGCATTATACACGAAAGTAGATTCTGCAGATGATGTAACATCTTTCAGTTCAGAACAGAGAGCTAAATGCTCTCCTGTCATGTCTTCCCCGCCACAAAAGGGGAAAGGGGATGTCAACAATCCCTATACGGTGGAGATGCTTCTATAGCAAGTTATGGCCTGTCAGCATACGGCAAAAGCAACCGAACGCGGAAGAGTGGCGGAAATCCTGCCGCTTGCTTCCACTAATATCTCCCACTTTCGTCCAGCTCCCTTTTTATGTACTTATTGTGCCATATATCCTTTAATGACGGCGATACTCGAGCCTTTAAATTTCTTAGTGGAACGGGTAGATTAGGTTGTTCTTTTTTCGATCCCTCCTTAGCCAAACGACCAGCTTGCTCGTTTCCGTAAATTCTGCATTGGCCCGGTATCCACTGCAATACGATGCGTTTACCCGCTTTGGCCAGGCGGCTAATGGTTTTTTTTACACGCAGCCTCTAGCCAATCTTCGCTGGTTTCCGGTGACGTAAGCGATCGTATAACCGACTAGGAGTCGATCAGCAACACTACCTTCTCCTCAAGCCTAGTACAAAAAAAGTCTAGGGCAACATGGACAGCGTACTTTCCCAGTCATAATTATCACACCAGTTTGGAAGAGGGATGCTTTGGGGGGGGGGTAAATGAGACCGCTTCCACATAGTGCCCCCTGGCAACGTTAGCTTATCACCAAGCGCACGGCTAAATGGTCTCAAAGTGTCGCCAACAGGTATTAGTTATTAAGGGGAGAAGGGAATATTTTGGTTAAAATAATGTTTGAGTTTCTTCTCGATTGTTAGCTATATAATATTTATATAGATGGGGCTAAATTTAGAGTTTTGTAAAGTTTTTAGAGGGAATTAAAGTTTTACAAGGTAATTTACATATTAAATAGTACCTGGTATGTAGTTTAAAGAAAATCGTTTTAACCGTTTTCAAGAAAATCCTAAAAAAGTGAAAAAAAAGTCATTAAAGTTACACTTCCGGTTGATAGATTGATAGATTTTGCTCGAAACCTTCAAGTCAGCTGCAGCGGCAGTATATCTAAATGGGAATGGACTAAGATTTGAGTTTCTTGCGATTATTTTGTTTTGTTTTTGTTTTATTGAGATATTTTGCTCATATAGACCATTCGCTAAAAACATTTTTTTACCGAATACTCAAACTACATGCATTTCCGGTGAATATTCAAATACGAAAAATTTGACCGGATACCTCAAACTACATGGATTTCCGGTGAATATTCAAATACGAAAAATTTGACCGGATACCTCAAACTACATGGATTTCCGGTGAATATTCAAATATGAAAAATTTGTCCGGATACGTCAAACTACATGCATTTCCGGTGAATATTCAAATACGAAAAATTTGTCCGGATACCTCAAACTATATGCATTTCCGGTGAATATTCAAATACGAAAAATTTGACACGATCGCAGTTTTTTAATACCAGACCTTAATGTGTTGTGTAGTGTAGTTGGTTGTTATCGTAATGTTTCAAGAAAGTTATTGAAGCTATTTTAGTGGAACAATCGAGCAAAACTACATAAATAATCGCGATTCAGTGAAGTCTCACTTCCGGTGGAACGGAATCTTCATGTCGGCTTCGAAGGTTTAAACGGTCATTAAACTTCCTGTAATTTTTATTTATGAGAATGAGACTTAAAATCTATTAGCATTTTCTCCTGAAGGTTTCAAAGGTATTATTAGGTTTATATTGTACTTTATAGAGAATACAATTACATATTCCAATATAAACATAATACTGTATTAATATATTAATTAAAATTAATTGAAAATTAAATTTTAATTGTATTATTTGTATACAGAATTGTCTTTAACAAAAGCGACGTAATTTCGTGATATTAATAAATGATAGTAATTAGGAAGTGATGGTATAGGAAAGGGAGTGGGGGTTTAAGAGTGTGGGTGGGGAAAGAGAAAGAGAGAGAATTGCGCAAAGGAAATGAGCAGGTGGAATGTTATTGTTTTTGATTATAATGCGGTGTTCACCTGGAATTCCTCCAACGATCCTCGTCCCTCAACTGAGCAGCAGTCGGCCACCCTAGCTTCACCAACCACAGCAGCAATTGAACAACCACAGCTCAGTCAGTCAAACAGCTTTAATATTAAATGTCATCAAACATTGCCGCTAACATATATTTGAATAGAATTAATTGACATCCCTCTCTCACTTTGTTACATGGAGTTATGTTTGACGTGAATAGTAAAATATCTTACACAGCATGATACATTTTATATTTATATTCTAGAAGCGACAGATAACTAATAATTTGTATATATTTCATTATGCACATTTTTTTTTTATTTAAAAAATTTTGAATATAATTATAGTTTTTCATTTGGAACGATGTCATCACCTACCACCAACGCTCGGATAAGAATTAATGGGGGTATGATCACATTTTCCACGCTGAGATTATTGATATCATTGAGTGCTGCATGGTGGAAGAGTGGCAGGAAGAAGGTAAAATGGTGACTTTGCCGAGACTTTGAATAAGCCGCGCAAAAGCTCCAAAATTGGGGGGGCAAATGCAGGAGAAGACATAATGGCCTCGCTCAGAGAAGCAAAGTAGAGCTCTTCTGGGTACCCGGATATGCGGGTATAGAAGGTAATGAGAGGGCGGGCGAGTTGGCTAAGGTGGTCCCAAACCAGCAGTAGCCCTTACCAAGCAATCTCTAGTCTAAAAAGTTTAAGACCGGGGAATTTGAAGTATTTTTTCTCCCCGATTAGGATACAATTGAAAGTCCTAGTACATACAACAACCTCGGGTAGCCAGTCATTTAAACAAAATAGTCAGGATGTACCACAATTGTGATGATGGAGACAGAGAAGCGGTGTACCACTAGCTAGTTCAATGTCTCCGTTTCGCCAATACTAAAATTCCGCATATCTGGGAGAGCAACGTCCTCAAGGGAAAGTGGTGGGGGGGAGGTTGCGAGACTAAGGATATCTTAAAATAGTATAGTCTGACCGGTTGATTGCTGGGGGAAGAGTTCCTAGGAGTAGTTTGGCTTAAGTCCCACGCTTTCGGGTACCCATTAATAATAAAGTTGAAATAAGTCTGTGAAACACATCAAGGTAGACCGGTCGATGAATTCAATGAAATTTAGTGGAAAATGGTCTCTTATTAACGGAATTCAAATTGCAGTTAATTTTATTTCCGCTAAAAGTCACTAGTTAAACTTTAATATTATAAGTGAAGGTATATCTATTAATAACGTAATAATATCCAAGATATTTATGGCATAAGAAACCAACCGAATATGACTATAAAGTCTACCCTACCAAAGAGCGCCATTTTGAATCCCAGCCAAACGTTGGAATGAAAGTTTAGCCTAATGTCATCTGTTCCCTCCTGGGTTCCATCAGTATGACCTGTGATGAAATTATTGTGTTTCATATAAAAGTGATATCTCGTATATATATTATATATCTTATAGATATATATTAGATATATTAAGATAAATGGTGTGGTGTGTGTGGTGTGGGGGTGGTGTGTGTATGTATGTATGTAAAAATCGTTAATGACATTTTCGACGAAAATCGAAAACCTCAGACGAATTCTATAAATCGATTTCTTCAAACATTGAATTCTAGCAATACATTTAATGTACATTATTTTATTGTTTATATAGACGGAACAATCGTACCCTATACTAAAAGGGTACACTTTAGAGGTAAGCTTAAAGTTGCAACACCCATGGAGCCCAAACAAAAACGAATCTGTTTCCAGTTATAAATGATAGCTATTTGTGTGATACAAAAAACTGTATCAAGTGTTCCGTTAATAATAACTACAACATATAAAATAGACCCGCAAAATGATTGTCTCATATTGGAGCGCGCTAGTGTCAGGTATAAGAAGAATTTAATAAATATAGAAATTAAAATTAGTATATACAACATTAGCAAACATAGACAAAAAGTACATTCTTGTATGACTAAAGCGCAAGAAATTTTACCACAGCACACTGTTTCACTATTTCAACAGCACCAAAAATCAGCGTTTGAGAAAATTTTCAAAAACATTAAAAATAATCAGATTGACAAACTGAACAGTTTATACAAAAAAGATGTGCCCGTCGTAAATTTCAACAAATCCTGGTTTGTGAATCTTACAGATAAAGTGTTTCCCATGGAAGTAATAAATTGTCTTAGTTTAGGTCCTAAATTTGCTTTTCCTTTCAAGAATAATAATATTCCTTTATCAAATATTGTATGTGATATAGAATATGGTATAAATACTTTAGATACAAATGAACAAGACAATGTCAGGGCAAAAATTGTAAACATCATCACCAACCATACCCATAAATCTGGCCACAATCAACTTTCTTCATCTCCTATCAATTCCCTTATTAAAACCACAAAAACCTTCCTCTCCCAAAATCCCGATATCATGATCCTTTCTTCCGATAAAAGTAAACAGACAGTAGCCATGTATAAAGACGAATATGAAAGTAAAATCCTATCCCTCATTTCTGACACAGATACCTACGTTAGACTCAACAAGGACCCGACCAATTCTATAAAAAACACAACCAACAGACTGGTAACAGAACTTTTTAACCAAAAATACATAGACATGCCTACAAAACTACGCCTTTCCAACAATTCACCTGTATCTCCTAAAATCTATGGCCTTGTTAAAACTCACAAAACCGGAAACCCTCTTCGTCCTATCATTTCATTTATAAATTCACCTACTTATCATCTCTCTAAATATCTAGCCGATATTCTCCAACACCTATCCAATGACACTTACAATATTAAAGATTCATTTATGTTAAAATCTAAAGTTGACAACCTAAAAATTCCCAACAACTTTGTACTCATTTCACTTGATGTGTCCTCTCTTTTTACTAATATTCCTATTCAAGAAACTATTGATATCATAAAAAGCAAATTCCATCTAATTCAAGATTGTTCAAAAATTCCTCTCCAGACCTTTATTTCCACATTAACTCACTGTTGTAACTCGGGTTATTTTCAATATAAACAGCAGTTTTACAAACAAATCTTTGGTTCTGCAATGGGTAGCAGTCTTGGACCAATTTTGGCTGACATCATTATGACTGAATTAATTGAACATTCCCTAGCAAAATTACCGTTTAAAACCCCCTTTTTCTTCAAATATGTTGACGATTGTCTAACTGCTGTTCCTAACACTCAGATTTCTACAATCCTTAATATCTTCAATTCCTTCCATCCGAGACTTCAGTTTACTTATGAAATTGAAAATGATAATAAAATCAATTTTCTTGATATGACCATTATCCGTTCTAACGATGGCTCTCTTGTGACTAATTGGTACATGAAGTCCATTCGATCTGACCGCTTTCTACACTTTCATTCTCACCATCCTTATCTTCAAAAAATTAACTTCATCCGTTCCTTTACAAGGCGTGTATTATCTCTTAGTCATCCCATTTTCCATGACCAAACAAACTATTACTTACCACCATATTTAAAAATAATAGCTATCCCACCCATATTATAAAAAATATCCTTACCGAAGTCACTAATCACTTTACCTCCAATAACACCAACATAACTAGATTACAGTCTCCTACACATTCCTCACAATCACCTTGCACTTATATCTCCATTCCTTACATTAAAAATCTATCCGAAAAAATTGCAAAAATCTTTCGGACTTACAACATCTCTGTGGCACACAGAAGTTCCAATACTTGTCAAAAGATGTTTACTAGACTTAAAGATTCGACTCCTATTACTCAACGTTCTGATTTAATTTACAAAATTGACTGTAAACAATGCCCAGCCACATACATTGGACAGACTTCACAGTATTTAAAAAAAAGACTATACCAACACGAATACGATTGCAAAGTTAAAAAATACAACGACACGACTACCGCCCTCACAAGACATCATATTGAACTTAACCACAACTTTGACTATGACAACCCTACAATTCTTGCGACCAACACTAACAAGGAAAAAAAGAAACATTTTAGAAATGATAAACATTAAAAAACACACAACTTCAATCAATTATAGGACGGACACAAACAACTTGTCAATCATCTACAACAGTATCCTAAACCCCCGTCCTGGAAATTCCCATCCATCATAAGACTTGGTTTTTCCTTTCCATCCCCCACTCCCGAATACTACCTTCTAATAACCTCTTCATCTACCACATACCTTCATTTCTGATGATGTAGCTCATATAGTTAGTAACTCTCTCTGTTTATTACATAATTTGAGTTTAGTTTGTTTTATGGAAAATATATCCAACACCGATTAACATTTTTTTTTTATCTTTGTAAGTAGTTTTAAAAATTTTGTTGTTTGTTTTGTTTTGTATTTGTCTTCTATTTAATAATTGTCCCAAACTATTTCTTTATTATTATTATCTATATTTAGATTATGGTGATTACTATTATTATTATTCCTTTTTGTTTGATTGTTGTACAGATCCCTGAAGAAGACAATAAATTTGTCGAAACGTTGGAAAAGATTTAAAAAAAGTATACATTTTATTGACCGCTCCTCGAGATCTCCTTTAGTTATTGTCTCATATTTAATAACAATGAAAAGAGAATCTATATCATCTTGTATATATCAACTCTGCCCAAATAATACACTTCACTTCGATCAGAAATTATTTCAAATATTTAACTTTTCAGCCAAAATCTAAAATAATATTATATCTCCTATTGTAATAGGATCCGAAGAGAGGGTTCCATAGCAGAGAGGTTGAGAGAGAGAGAGAGAGAGACAGTCTCACGCACTACTTTAGGCCATACTAGAGTGAGAGAAACTTTTTAAATACAGCTGTGTCAGCCATAGGAGGGAGTCTACCGACAGTCTTGCAGCAGAGTTCACACAGTAGTCACAACGCGTCATCAACCTTTCTCTTTACCTCTCACTACCATTTTATATATTTTAGTGTAAAGTCCAGGCAGTTTGTGCTACTTTTCGATTATACAGTGTTCATCTATACTTCTAGTTTATTTATCTATAAAACCCATTTTCTGTCCTTCTGAAACCAACTAAAAACAAATATTCAATAATATATATATATATAATTTATGGGGAAATATGTTTAAAGTTACGTTCATTTTTATTAAATGAATAATAATTTTCCTTCAAATAATTTTTTGTTCAAATAGTTGTTGCATGGAGTTTAGAGAAAATTATTTGAGCCATTTTTTTCGAAGCACAACAAATCGGATTTTAATCGAAATCTTTGTCGGACTTGATGTTTAAAAACAGAATTTTAAGTTTTGTGGTATTCTGATCATAGACACATATTCAAATATACAGATTATTTGCTAAAAAAATTTTTTTCGTGTTTATGGATAGTACTTCCGGTAATAAATCAAATTAGAAAATTTGACACGATCGCAATATTTCGTCTTACTCCAGTAAGAGAAAGTAAATATAGGAACACGTTCTAAAATCTCCGAATATTTTGTAAGGGAAAAATATTCGAATCTAATTTGATTTTTGTTAAATTACGCTGAATAGTTTTCAATTTGTATAGCCTGGATGCCATTTTAGGCGTCTAGTACGAAGACAAATAAGAAGACTTAGAAATTAATTGCCTAAACTACACTTGTAATTAATTAAAAATAGATGAATGAATATTAAAATTTGAATAAAAGAAGAAAGAACGCACAAATACACGCACAAACATATAAGTATATGTTCCGGTTGGAAAGAGATTTTCTAGCGAAGCGTCTGTAAATAAAATTGCGTTTTCAGTTCACGTACCTTTAGTATTAAAAGTGTAGAAAACACAGAGCCATTTCAAACAAGCGTGGGGAGCATCCAACAGATCTGGAAGGCTTCTCCCTCACGTGGATGATGGGGGAATAACAGAAAATGAAACCGTAATTACCCCTTCTAAAGAAAGTCGTGCATTAAATATTAAACATGTTCAAATAAAACTGAAATTAGAATATAATTGTATGTGTGTGTGAGTGTATGTTTGTGAGTGTATTCTCTCTTCTCCTAACCTTCATGCCACCTTACCGACTTCCGTTTTATTTAGTTTCTCTTCAGTTACTTTGAATAATAATAAACTTTTACTCCGTATTCTTATTCTTGTTCTTTGAGCAATCATCTCGCTAATAGATGTCTCCAAATTGGTTATCCATAAAAAATTCTATCCAAGATAAAATTTAATTTTTGAAATATACGAGTATATGTTATAAAATAGTAAAAATAATTGAGCCGTTCAAAAGTCAGTGTGATTATTATGTTCATTTTTTGAAATTTTCAGATTATGAAGTATAAAAATTTTTGAAAAACTTTTTCTATTCCACCTTCAAACTCCATTAGCTCCATTCAATATTATTCCTGATCACTAATTCGGTTTCCACAGTTATCATTCATCAGGCACACAGAGTTGTAGACATCATCGCTATCTTCCTTGAGCGGAAGCATACTGCCCTGGGAGCCTTTCTCTTAAGCGTTTGATAGGGTGGGTATCTGGGATTATTGTGGAAACTTAAGGGCATCCTTCCTTCCACTTATTATCTCATCCTCAAATCATATCTCGCCGATCGCCATTTCGTGGTAGTCCAAGGAACCTCATTTTCTCGGTATTTCTTATTCAAACTGGGTTCCACAAGGAAGAGTACTTCCCTACTGGCTGACCCACTACATTCTAATACCATCACCTTCACCTTTCCCGACGATGCTATCCCCTAATAATGTTCCCGTCATGTCAACTTGCCATCTTCAATCCCATTTAAACTTCCTCGAACCCTGACCCCGAAAGTGCAGAATCAAGGCGAAACAGCTCAAATCTAATTACATAGTCTTCACATTAAATCGAAAAACCCTTCCTCCTATATATTTCAACCACATTTCCTTACCTACCGTCACAGACGTTCGTCACCTTGGTATCAATCTCGACAAACGACTAACCTGGAATCCCATACTCGACTAAAACAACTGAACTGAATAACAGATACAAAATACTAAAAAAACGTCTAGACAAACGTATGAAACTCATTACATAGCGGAAGCGAACTAAACGGGACAGCCAGACATTCAAACCTTTATCGCATTCAATCCCTAAAGTCTAAAATCCTTCACACCATAGTCAATGCTTCCTTCTAGTGTCCAATCACACTATCCACATCGGCCTTAAAATTCCTTTCGTTTCTGCGATAGCCAAGTCCCGTTATCTATTTATTTATTATTGTATCTACAGCTAAAAGTAAATAAATGTATATACTTAATTTTAAAAACAAAAATGCCAACTAAAATATAGTTTAATTAAGCGAAGTACAAAGAAGCGAATTGTACTGAAATCAATATCTAATAAGATATAAATTATTACGAGAAAATACATGAAGGAATTTTCAGTATGTAGACAGGTATTTCATTATTACAGACACAATATGACCGATAGTACTATATTAATATCCATCCATATATACTTGTAAAGACAGATTGGGACAAGGTTACGACAATAGAGAGGTCTACAACAGCAATTAGCTTTGAAGACTAAACAGATCTGTCGACTAAACGGATAGATCACTGTCAGCCAGTCGCTTTTACAGGTACATTGGGATTAGAGGAGAGACAAGCGCCTGTAGCAGGAATTTGGTTGCACCAATAATATCACATACTCTGCCGTTAAATAACTCCACCCTCCACCCTAGTTTAATGTCTATTGTCAGCTAGAAGCCCCACTGCTAATATTACAAACATTAAGCAGGTACAACTACAACATGTAGTTCAGATGATTAATCGTCTTAATCAGACAACGTTTAACAATCTACTTCTCCAGATACATATAGAAATCCTTTAATCCATTGTTAAGTTTGGCTGATTTGTAGTTTTTACTCGATAACTTTTGATACTATCTACACTTGCCAATCTATTATTAATGACTTTTGTTTCTCTGCCTTCAGTGAGAAAAGTGCTTCCTAGAAACTGTATATTTTGTGAATGCCAAATTGGTCACTACAACCTAACCAACCAAAGACCATGGCATTTCAACATTCTGTCAAACCCGTCGCGTTCAACACCAACAAGACTTCACCTTTGACATCCTAGTTTCCACAGAATCTGCCTAAATTTATTTTCCCCAGACAAGCGTTTCCAATGAATGTGATAGGTAGCATTTCAAGTATATAAGAAAAAAATGTTTGGAGCCCAATTTTTAGGCAAAAAATTCCGGGGAAAAAAAGAAATCAAGTACCTATTCTATAAAGATGCACTGAATCTGTAAAAAATCTGGTGTGAAACACTCACAAAACTTTCTCTAAATCCTGTTCTCAAAATTATAATTGACAAATGTTACAGTTTGTGTACCAAATTTAACGAAAATCGTCGAAAATTGAAAAAACAGTTCAGTAAACGCGCACTTCCGGTTTACTGATTTTCTTAAACCTCGGAATTTTGGCCATCTATTTATTTCTAATTAATTTTGTTTGGATGATAGAATTGTATAATCAACGATGATAGCACTTTAGATAAAAACACATAACCCACCCCTCCACTAAAAGTTCCTTAAACGAATTTTCCCAGAGAAATGTTTCAAATAAAAGTTGTAGATCGTTGTATGTTTAGTTTATATTAGAAGTTTTAAGAAATTCGTCGGAGCCATTTTTGAGAAAATCGCGAAAAAGTGAATAAATTATTTAGTAAAGTGGTAAAGTAAACGCATTTCCGGTTATCCGATTTATTTCAAACTCAGAATTTCAACAACACATTCAATTCTAGTTAACATTATTTAGATGACAGAATTGTCTAATAAACTGAAATAGCATTTTAGATGAAAACCTAACCCCACCCCTCCCCCATAACGGCCCTTAAACGAATTTTTACAGAGAAATGTTTTTAATAAAAGTTGTAGCTCTTTGTATGTGTAGTTGATATACCAAGTTTAAAGAAAATCGTCGGAACCATTTTTACGAAAAATGCAAAAAAGTAAAAAAAAAATTACTAGTAAAGTTGTACTTCCGGTTGAGGAATTTTGACAGATAACGTTGTGTCAGATCCCATGGTGTTACTTCAACGGAATATCAAGTTTCAAACTTTCTAGGGTTTTTCGTTTTTGAGCTATGCTGTTCACATACATAACATACATACACATAGACACACACTCAGAGACCATTTGCTAAAAACCACTTTTTTGGACTTAGGAGACCTCAAAACGGATATTTCAGGTGAAAACTCGATATCGAAAATTTACACGATTACAGTACTACTTCCTCTTACTAGGAGTAAGAGAAAGTAAAAAAAAAAATGATTTTACTTAGTTTTTGCGGAATTTGTGACGTCAAATTTCAAATTTTATTTGGGTTGGTTCAATGTAATTAGTGCGCTCTAGTGGGCTGTAATGTAATCACTTTTCTATCTGCTTGGGTTGGTGGGAAAATATTTCTTTCCCCACCACTTCATGTTAGGACAAATGTGTAAAATTGAAATTTCAAAAAAAAGACCTCAACTGGCCATTTTCTATATAATTGTACTATCAGGAGTAAGAGAAGGTTGTGTGAGTGTTTCACATTATCCAGTAAATTCAAAAGTAAATTTTGAAAATATAGTACGCGTGATTACTTAAACTTAAAGCATAAAGAGAATGCTAAAACATAAATATTTGTTAAATATAAAGTATTCCCATGAAGTTTAAAAATGAATTTACAAATATATTGTGATTGGTAAAAAAATGGCTGTCAAGAAGTTTTTTTTTTTTTTTTTTAAAATAAAAGTTATACAAACAAATATATAAATATTTATAACAGGGGAAACTATAAGAGCTGAAGGGCGGGCGATAAGGAATTGCAAATATTTTTAGAATAATCATTCTATCAGTCATTCTGTCTTTGTTAATAGCTTTTCCTTCTTTATACTATACGAAAAGAGAAAGTGAGGAGTGCCGAAGACAGGCGAGCGAAAGGGCGAGTGGTATGGGTCAGTTTTGTATAGTATAAAATAAATAAGATAGGATGTGGATGAGGGATGAAGGGGGAAGAGATCTGTTAACCAGCTTCACAAAGTGGGGGTATAGAGAATTTTCTAACAGATATAATTAAAGTTTATAGCAATGTTGGGAAGTCTTTTTAGAAGACGAAAAGATATAGATAGACAGACTGACTGTTGTACGAACGGACAAGTAACCCTGACGCGGCGCGGGTGGAGGGGGTTCACTCTACTTGCTTTCATCTTTTAAAATGACAACTTTACACTAAGAGTAAGAGAAAACGGTTCGGTTCTGTGAGAGAGAACGGGTGGGGGGAAACAGTGAGAGATTTATGGAAGTGTTTTCAAAACTGCCCCCTCCCCACACCTCTCATCCCCTCTCTTTCCGATCCACTCTTTCCTTCACGCTCTACCTGAATTGATGATTATGGAGGAAATGTTAAAACAAAGTGGCTGTTAAATTTGTACACTTATTACATCCATGTTTAATTCAAATATGTAAATCCAATTTGTAAAATTCAAATGTTTTACAACTCTTGTTACATTCTCTGACTACTTTAAGAAAATCTAATTGTATCTTGTAAAATTTTTTGAAAATACTTGTTTTGAGATCGGTCCTTGAGGAGTAAAAAGAATTTTCTTCTTTTTTATACGAAAGATGTGTAAGTGAATAAAATATCTCAAACTGTAAAAATCGTAGGAGGCTCAATTTGATATTCCATTTAAGTAACGTCATCGCATAAGTCTCGAAAGGTATATAATTGATATTGGACACGATTAGATAGCTAGTCATTTACAGAGTCCAAAATTTCAGAGCCCCCCCCCCAAATTGTTTTTCTAAAACTGGCCTCTGTTTATGTATGTGTAGTGGAAATAGCAATTGGGAAAAATAAATTTGGAAAAATAGTTTAGTGAATTTTGACAATTTTTTTAAATGAAATAATTTTGGAAAATAAAATAGTGAATTTTAGCTACTTCTTCAAATAGTGTATTTTAGTGAAGGGGAAAGAGTCAGGTACTATTAAATTAAGGTCAGCGCTACTGAAGAGACAAAAGGAACAAGAATCCGTTAAGGTAAGACAATGCTACTTGGCCAACTGTTTTGTAGGAGGAAAATCCCCCGCTATAGCAGAGCATTCTTTAAACAGTCTAAATTCTGCTTTAAAGTAGACATTGAACCAAAACATTTGTATCAGGAATCGCTCTCTTAAATTCAGTGCCAGTTATAAGTTAAAAAATAAGAGTTTAATCTATTAATAAGCATTTGTTGTGGTGGTTGGTTCCGCAGAACTGGAAAGCATCAGAGACATTTTCCGTGGTAGCCTGCTTCATTTTGTGGTCATCAAAATGATGAGATGACCACAAAATGAAGCAGGCTACCACGGAAAATGTCTCTGATATTAATAAGCATATTATTGTGATATTTTAAAGTATTTAAATTCACTAAGAGTACTTAAATTCACATCTATTTATTTCAAAAACAGTGGTAATATATTACTTATTTTCTTATACTTCTATCTCTATTTCAAACATACACAAAAGCCCTTTTACAAAACTGCTCTTGCTACACGCTACTAAAACACAAACTACAACACATCACCAACGACATTTCATATGTTTGTAGTTATGTTCAGAATTATTCAAAAATCGCAGAAAATTTCATCAAACTTGATAGTTCATTTGAGTTCTATCCGGGAAATTTTCATTTTAGCGGTTTTTTTTTTTGCGGACGTGACGTTAGGCTTTCCTCTAAATTGCCGTTTCCCATATTATTACGTGATCCTATAATTTTTATAATATTAAATAAGAATAAAAAATGTTTGCACAAATTTCGAGTTCGAAGAAAATTGAATGTTTTAATAATTGAATTTCCGCATAATTTGTTTATAAATTCTATCCAATTAACATGTTACTTTAATTAGAATTACCTTAAATCACAAAAGGAGTGCTACAGTAATCTAATTAATACAGGCAAGGCAACGGGGGTCAATAAACTTTATTTGTTTAGAAAATCCCCCCTCCCACATATTCTAAATTTTACTGTACGTTTATTATGATACAAAGTTATTAAGGAATTAATCAAAAAAAGGAAAAGACAAAAGTTTCATACAAAATTGTAAGTTTATTATTATTGAGTTTCAATAATATTATTAACATTAGTTTTTAGTAGCAAATGAAATGATAAAATGTAATAAACAATGCAAGAAACAAAAATAATAATAAAACTGATAATAATAATAATAGATGGATTATAAAAGTGAATTATATTACACTTCCATTATACGGAACCATCTTGCTACTTCATACTGGGTTGTTTATGTTATTTACAGCTGACATATTTTATAGGCTAAGAATTCCAGTGTTTTTATTATAATGGTTGATTTAATAATAATAATATGTTCTTCGAGAAATCTTGCGTTTTTTATTTTATAGTTTTAAAGCTCTTGATTATTGATCTTCCCACATCAATGGCTTTTGCAGCCATTGCTATATAAAACATTTTCGTCTTCAGGTTTTAAATGACCGTCAATGGTATGTTATAAAACCGAAGTTTCGTACATATTTCTATAGGATACTTCAGTTTACCACCTATCTTTCTTGAAGTTCTTTTTTTCTTTCCTATGTACGTGGACTGACTGTTTGATAAACATAGACAGGAGGTGATGGACTTCTAAGCAGTCCCTGCTCGGAAGAAGGAGAGAAAAAAGAAAAAGAAACAAAACAAAATCTGGTGTAAATTATTCACATGACTTATTCTTACACAATAATACAAAATAACAGATACATTTTCTTCAAAATTGTCATATTACCAACAAACGTTACCAGTGGGTATGCCAAAAAAGGGTGGTATAAGGGCATATTGTCATAAATACTTGAGTGTGACTAGTACGGTAGCATCCTCTGAGCGGCGGTAGGTCTAAATTTTAACGTAATTGATTAGGGAGTCGCCAGGATCACCCTAAAATTAGGTTTTTCCCGAGAAAAATCTTTTAAATAAAACTGATACTTTTTTTTTATCTATATAGTGAGCATTTCTAGATTAAATAAAATCGTTGTAGCCGTTTTCAAGAAAATCCCCCTTCCCCAAAATCAAAAACTTGTTCTGCAAAGTTGCACTTTACGTTAAAATTGATTTTCTTGAAGTTTGGAATTTTATCAATGCTTCTAATGTAGATGTTGCCGGCCTCCAAGCAGCGCTCTCCAGTACAGACAACACTGGACCCATCACTGGACAGTGAGTTGTAGAAGCTCCTAGGAAGAAAAAAATTTAAAGGCAGCATGCTGGATTCGAACCCGGCACGACCGCGTTGCTAGACCAGCGCGCTACCACTGAGCTAATCCCTTCCTTTTCCCTTGTCTTTCGCTAATTAACTAGGGTAGTGTGTATGTAGTTTAAGTGTATGGTGCACTGTTCTGACGAGTGCATGGAGTACTGAGCTATGGTAACCCTTGGGGGTCGCTACTCCCCAAGTAACTGCATGCAACAGATACTCCTTGCGGGCATGCTTCTAATGTATATTAAGCCTATGCAATAACACCATCTACTATACTGAAGTAGTACTTTAGAGGAAACCATAACGCTATTGTTTCCTCAGAAGCCCCCAAAAAATCAAATAAGAGTGATAGGAATGTATGTGTACATAGTATATAGAGATGCTGGGGGTCACTACTGATTTTGCCCTCACGGAAATCGAACTCTGAATTCTCGCAACAAAGGCGAATGCGTTAACCACTAGATCATGAGGGCGTAAAGCATGAGGGCGTCCGGACAATAACTCTATAGGGAAACTGCTTAAACTCTTTCTTAAACACGCTGTTCTGGGCCAATGATTCTAAAACTAATCTCTCCTTACAACCCAAGAAATCTTTGAGGTGAAATTTTTTTGTCCCTTTTCTGTTTCACAAACCCAAAAATGGAGTTCGGGTGAAATTAGGTTATTACGTTATTACTGTTATGTGGTATTCACAATGTCTTGCACCGGATCTAACCAGGTGCTTAAGAGAAGTCCGTGAAAGCTGTGAATGTTTTTTTTGTTTTTTTCAGTTTTTCGTGTGTTCCTCGACTGCTTGACAATCTATAAATCCATTATTTTCGTTTGATACATTTTTCTGAATTATTAATAATGAAAGTCGTAACATTGGTTTCAGAATAGATTTTTTTAAATTCTTTTTAGCGTTGAAACTACAACGAAAAGTTGACCAATAGTATGCTGAAATTTATAAAATAGAATTTAATACCTAACAATAAATTCAACATAATCCATGCTGTACTTTTAATGAAACAAATTTAGAAAAGTTTCTAATTTAAAAAGATACATAATATAAAATTAATTTATTCAAACTGACTGTCAGTTTTTCTACAAATGAAATTATGTAGCTTTATATTGAATAATGAAACGAATAAGTAGGAAGTAGATGTAAGATTTTAGGGTAATTGTTCGCAAAATTTTAACATAAATTAATTAGCAAAAGTTTAGCGTAAAATATGTCATTTGAATTATTAAAATTCATTGATTTCTAGAGACTCATTTTTTTTTTTGTAAATTAGTAAACTATTTTATCTTAAAAATTTAGATTATGAATGATGTATTTATTTAACATCCGTAATTTTTGTTTTTTTTAATTCAAATTAAAACGGAGTTATCATCATTGCAAGGTGGAGATTCTGTTTGTTTCTAAAATATCAAAGTAGTTCTCGCGGCCATTTTCGCTTTAACCGGTTAGGCATATTATTTAGGATAGTGTGGGAACGGAGTCATTCAAATAATGAGCGTCTATGGATGTATAAAATCTGAAAAAAAAAAAACGGGATTTTGCTAGATTGCGGATGAACGGGATTTTAATGTCTTTATTGGATAAACCAAGAAGGCATTTACTATTTTTCTAAGGATATCTTAAGTATAAAGGATTGAATTTGCTGACTACTGAAAGGATCCCTCATTTCACACCGTAAATCCAGTTTGCTTGTATAATAGTGGTGTGTCTTTAGACACATATCTGTCAAAGCTTCCAGTCATGGATACTTTCACAGCATTCATTCCTATAGATGAGCACAGTGGGTTGTCGGCAGTCTAAGATGCTCATTCAGAATTCGGGCAGAGCTATTAGTGAGAGGTTGCTGTGCCTTTTAGGAACCTCTCTCAGGCATCTGATTGGACTCCAACTGAGCATTGTGGTTTAAGGAGGCATCTCTATTTAATGAAGCTTATGCCAAAACCCTTGTGTGGAGTATGTGAGACAGAGAATAAAACAACCATCCATGTTAGGATAAATTGCTTCGGTTGTGAGGAAATTAGGTTCAGGGCCTTTAGTCGGAACAAGTTGTCTGTGGAAGAGCTTAGGCTATTTCTCTTTAAGGTTATGGGCCGATTTGTTCGTACTGCGTTGAATCTTAGATGGGGTAGAACCTGGAGGCCTAGATTTTTGTCCTAGACCCTGTTTGTTGTTGTTTTTCTTGAGGGCAGCTATAGGGGGCCCCAGTGGTGCTTTGGATAGCGTTCCTCTCTAAGTTGAATTATAAAAAATAAAAAGTATAATAGTTTTTTAGAATTTAAAATTTCTGTCAAGGAGTCCTTGGAAGAAGTTTATACGATAACTTGTTACCACATTTTTGAAACTTGATATCCACTGCGTCCATTTCGATAGAAAAAACACCGACGATTTACTGTCTAAACTGAATCCAACTAGTTTCTAAATCCTTTGATTACACACGTATAAGCTGAAGTCATTTTTCTTTAATTAAAAAATCATTTTATATACAAAATATTTGTTCAAAAAATATTAAAATTTAATTCTAGTATAAGATCCATGGCATTATGATCCAAGCGAAAAGGAGTTATTCTAAAGTGCTTCAGAAATGAGTGGCAATCATAATCAGGCAGGCTAGTAATAATTTTGTTTCAATTTTGATTGATTAAATTTAAATTTAGTAAAAATCATCCTTTGATCAGCAGATTTAGAGAGCTAGTTATTTGATAGAAAACTTATTAATTAATTTTATTGATATCGGTTAATCTTAATTTACAAATTATTTTCTAATTATTTAAAGTATTTACTTAGCAGTCTCTTTGTTTTCATTTAATACCCGATACATTTCTTGCCAGCCAGTTATACAAGTGTAAAAGGAGAAGACTCCCAACAGAAGGGTGCTTTGAACCGAGTTCAAAAAAAAAAAGAAAGAAAGAAAAAGAAACTAAAATCGTCTTTGGACTGTGATAAAGCCGGGTGGGCAATAGTAACTGGAATTGGAAGTAACAGAGATGGAAGTGGATGGTTTAGTTGTAGCCTTGCAGCAATCCGTCTTTTTACCGAAAAGCGGACGATACAAACAGGATGAAGAGATAGATAGATAGGTTTGTGTGTGTGTATGTGTGTTTTTGTGTCTATGTTTGCATGTACAGGAGAGAAGGTGTAGCGATTGGTGACCAGCGAAGCGTAAACAGTAGCCTGGGGAATTGGAAGAAGCTCTTTCATTGAATGGTATTAGCTTCACTCTGTACTAGATGGCTACATGGAACAGAGTGAGAGAAGGAGAGAAACAGAAAGAGAGGACCAGAGAGAGACAGAGATTGGAGGCCGGTTAGAGACGGCTGAGTAATGGTGGGCGGGGGTGGGACATGTTTACTGGAGCCAACCTCTTCCGCTCTAGTTTCACAAAAACCAGTAGTGAGATGCTTCTCTTCAAACGGTTGTTTCATTTAGTCCCTTATAGTAGTTGTGTTGGGGAGGGGAGTGATTTTGCCTGGGAACATGATGGAAAAGGTAAAGTTGTATGTGTGTGTGTTTTTGTGTACATGTGAAAGAGAAATGGCAGAGTGAGTGTGATGAGATTCCCTCTCCAAAGCCAGAGGATCAGTGGTGTGCAAAAAGGGGACAAGCGGTGTCAATCAGGTAAGGCGACCAGTTCACCACAGTGCGCATGCGCTTTCTACTCAACTCTTCCTACTAAAAAGGATTTTAGCCCTTGATTTTCTCTCACTTTCTCTTTCTCTCTCTCTGACATACTCAAAAATCCTTTCAACCTGTACAAGAAGAGTGAATTCTGGTATAACTAGATCACTCTATTCATTCAATTTATCACATAATACACAAAACACATACAAAAGCAAATACACGTACAATTTTATCCTAAAATATCTAACCTATCTGAACGAAATGTCTACTTAAAATTACTAGCCCGCAAAACTAATTCCCTTTAATGAAATGTTCCTCTAACTTTAATTCTTTTGAAAAATGGCTTACCTTTAGAAATTTAAGATTTCATTTTAGAACAAGAGTTTTATCGTAATATAAAGATAATTTACTATTTTTTTCAGGCGGGCTTAACGTCCAACTACCAAATTAGGTGTCGTGGACGGGGGCGGAAGCACATACTTTACTATTAACATTTTTTTACGAATATAAAATTTAGGAGTTATACGCGGGACTCGAACTGGGGATCTCCAAGTTACAAGTCCATGCTCATAACCACTACACCAACACCCGCCCCAATATAAAGATATTTCACTTAGTAATGACATAATAAGTTAAAATCAAGTGAAAAGAAATCATCTATTCACTTTGTTAATAAACGTTAAACTGCTTTAAAAGATTTAAGAAGATCTATTAGTTGGCTTATCAGCAAGGAAGTATCCAAGAAAACACCAAATAATTTAAAAAGGGTTTTTTATTTGAAACCCGACGTTTCGGCAAACATTGTTTACCTTCTTCAAGGGCTATCTATAAAGAAAAATTATACAAATAAGAATATAGCTAGCATAAACAAAACAGTAAACAAAACAACAGTTATAAAACAATAGAACAATAAAAATAAAACGTAGTAATAGTAATAGTAAAATAACTCAACAAAATACTATAGATATAATCAAACATGTTATGACAAGACTTCCAAACTTCTCTTACTCTAAGGTCTGTAACTTTGCTACACTTTCTTTAAATTATGTATCTGTGTAATTACCTTGGTATTTTGTTGAGTTAATTTACTATTACTACTTTTTATTTTAATTGTTCTATTGTTTTATATCTGTTGTTCTGTTTACTGTTTTGTTTCTGCTAGCTATATTCTTATTTGTATATTTTTTCTTTATAGATAGCCCCTGAAGAAGGTAAACAATGTTTGGCGAAACGTCGGGTTTCAAATAAAAGACACTTATAAATTATTTGGTGTTTTCTTGAATACTTTCTGGCCGATAAGCCAACTAATAAATACATCTGATCATTTCTAACGGCCAACAATTGCTACAATTTGATAAAAGATTGAAGGTTCTTTTTCTACATCTTGACTAAAAAAAAAAAAAAAATGAATTACGCTCTGATATTAGAAGAATAACTACTGCAAATAGATTTTTTTGGGGTGCATTAAAGCTTGTGGATCATCTTTGGAAAGCCAAAAGCTGACACGATACAGGGCCTGTTTTAGTTAGCTCGGAGCTTTACGCAAACATTCTACGCGGGATCTATTGAAAGTTAATGCTCAACAATTTTCTTAAATATATTATTGACTTTTTCAATAATTAATATTATTTGCAAAAGAATAATTATTATTCACAAACACACACACACACGCACATATATATTCACAAGGTAAAAATTCTAACACGCGTCATAGAAGTACGTCAGATAGAATAAGAATTTCCAAATCATACCCAAGGTAATGTGCAAAAAACAGGTCGATGTGTCGTTGTGTGTTTAGTGTTATAGTAGTGTGTAGCACGAACGGTATTGAAAGGGCTTAAAGTGTGTGAAGGTCTTAGAGAAGAGGGAAGTATCAAGATATAAGTAAGAAGTAACCACGGGTTTAAAATAAATACACGATCTCTAAACGAATTTAAATACTTTATACGTAATAACTCGTAATAATAAGCTTATAAATATTATATAGAAACTCTTGCACTTGAATATTCTTAAACACAAATGTTCAAATCGAACACTTATCGGCACACTGAATTTAAAATGAGCGAGTGACGTTCTAGATGTGAAGAATTTTCCTGTTTGAATTCTGTAAAACGAATGATCAAACAATAATCGTCTTGGTAGTTAAAAGCTGCCCTTTATATACGATATCTAGAAGGGGTTAAAAGGCAAAGAGTGGCCGAGTTCTCCGACCTCTCTTGTAACGGTGTCTTGTACCTGCGTTTTGACCCTTCTGCCAGCTAACTTATAAATTTCCTTTAAAAATTGTATTATTCAAAATGTAGAATATATTTTCCAATTATGTCTATTTTTCCATTTGCTGCTTCCACTAAACACCTACTTAATTTTTTTCATGGATTCCAAGTATGCGATCAATTATTTTTAAGCTGCAAAAAGTAAGAGTCAGATAATAATGTCGATAACTGTGTGGTGTGGGGCTAATAGGAGATCAACTTATAGGTGCGTATTTTTACAATGTAACATTGAACGGAGAGGTAGGAATCTTCATTTCTTAAGCGTAGTTCTCCGAGATATGCTGGAAAATATCTCTCTGGCAAGCCGGCAATACTTTCAGCAAGATAGAGATCCAGCTCATAATGCGAGAACAGTAAGGCGTTGTCTAGATCGTCCCGACCGGGTTAAATGGATTAACAAGCACGGACCTATTCAATATGGTCTATAGACCTGGCGCCTCTGGATTAATTCCTCTGGGAATACCTAATAAAAATGAAGTTTATGGCAACTTAAACCCCTAGCACCAGTGTACCACTGTAGAAGAATTTAAAGAAAGAATTTCTGAAGCCTCCAAAGAAATCCGCCCTAAAAACACTCACAGATTAACCAACAACAAATTCAATTTCTTTTTTTCTGGTACTCAAGATGCCTCAAAGATGGGTATGTCTGTTGAATAAACAAGTTCAAAAATATTGACCTGATCCGTAATATTTTCACTTCCAACAATATGGGGAAAGTTATTCAAAAAAAAAAAAAAAAAAAAAAAAGGAAAGAAAAGCCAACCGTCAAAAAAAGAAAATCCAATTTTTATTCAAATAGATAATGTTCAATATTTCCTTTTTTTTGAAAATATATATATATTTAACGCCGGTAAAATTGTTATCTCTTTATTTAAAGTGTCAAGCACAATTTGCAAACATCCAAACATCCAATAAAATGCCAACTATATTAGGTAGATTGCCTTTGAAAGGTGTCCTCTCACACTTTTTCCTTTCTCAGTTTCTGAATCGTTCTTTCTCACTTACTCACTTTTTTCTCTTTCACCATGGCTGAGAGCTTTTTTAACTTTTTACCTAATGCATAACAGTTTATTGTTAAAATTTAATATTTATTCAGTATTTTTTTTCCTGTACTGCTTCTTTTTTTTTAAATAACAGTTGTTAAATTGATTTAACCTGTTAAATCAATTTAACAAAGGTTAAACAAGTTTCCAGTTTTTTTAATATAATAAAGACCATGGAGTTCCATTGTTTATTTAAATCTAAATGGTCTTTTAAAATGACTATCAACTCGTTTATTTTAAATTTAATTTAACATTTTGTCTTACTTTTTTTTTTTTTTAAACTTCTCTTCAAATTAGGGAACATTGTCAAATATTTTTTTTTTTTTTAATTTAAGGCGCGTCAACATCTATGGTCATTGGCGCCCGGAGTCTTCCCAGTGCACTGCCGGTCTCCGGACAGTGAGCTGTAGAGGCTTCTAGGAAGAAAAAATCTAAGGTAGCACAGCTGGACTCGAACCCGGGTCTCCGCGTGGGAGTCCAGTACGCTAACCACTTAGCTATTCCTTTCCCTTCCCTTCAAATATTTAATTATTCTTAAATTAAATCTTAAATTTTCCTATTAAAAAAAAAGAAAAAAAAAAGTGAATCAAACAAATGTGATATGCGTAAAATTATTGAGCAGGATTTAGGAAATCCAGATGTTAAACAATGTTCTATCTCACAGCAAAAATTGATTGATTTTAATCAAAATTTGACATTTTTCTATTTCTTTTTTTTTTAAGCATTAAGTCCTCAAAACACTTATTTCCTCGTAAAAAGTCAATTTCGAAAACCTGTCAAGACTTAAGGGGACGGGGATTTTATCCTAAAACCTCGTAGTGTTTAATAAAGGATGTATAGCGATAATTTCATTCTCGCTTGAAGATTTCAAGGTTGCCTTTGAAATCGATTAACCAGTCCAATTCTGCAGAATTAGTGGGATTTTCTTTAGGGATTGGACAGAGAAATATTGGAAAAAAAAAAAGAGGTACCCTGACTGAACACGGATGTAGAATTAGAATACTGCAAAGACTTTACACTGAAATACAGAGTGGAAATGACAAACTGAACTGGCAGAATGTTGGTGATGGTGATGTTTGCTAGCCCTTATTTCATACATGTGGAAAACTTCCCCTACTTCTCCTTCCAGATTTCCTAGGGTTTAAGATAGACAGATCTTGTTCTCTCCTAGCTTGTGGTAAGGGAATGTGTTACGTTTCGTTTGACGTGGCAGTGATTCCATATGATTTTTTTTTTGTTTTGTTGCAGGCAAGATATGCTGCCAGCAATCCATTACACAAAATTTTCATGAAAAACATTTCTAACGAAATCCGTAATCATGATTGTTCAATTTTTATTAAAAATATATTTCCCTGGAAAATTCAAGGCTTTTCCTCTAAAGAGTGACTGATTAGTAGCAATCAATTATGTTTATGAAAATTCAAGACTGAAGAATTTGCCCATTGAAAATCTAGAAATGCAGTAGAAGAAACTGTACTAGTGTTTCGTATGCTAGATTTTTTGTATGCTTACATGACAATTATACTTTAAAGTAAAAATCAACATTATTATATACATTGTTTGTTTATATAGGATTAAGAATATCAGGGTGCGATGAAAATAGAGTATTCCACCCCAATTGTGGTAGGTATGTATGAGTAAATGGTATTCATTTTCGGTGAATGTATTTATTGGAATGAGTGTATTTATTTGTGTGATACTCGTATGATAGAGAAGTTGGATGGCATGTTGAAATGATGATTGAGGATCGTGTCTGACAATTGATAAGACTGATCGATCAGTGCAGTTGAATGCCAAAGGCAGTTTGTAAGGGCGCTAAAGACCGTGGCAGCTGATAGGCAAAAAAAAAAGTTACAATCAATCAGTCCAAAATAATTTTAGCTGAAGTTTAGTTTAGTTTTAGGTTGAAAGATTTTCGCTATTTTAACCTGTGCGCAACGTTTAGAAGAATTTAATTGACTGTCTGAGAGTGAGGCATAGCTTTGGAGGCGAACAGTGTCAGAACCTATGATAGTGTCCAACTTTCTCAGCAAGAAAGTTGGAAAGAGTCTCAGGAGAAAATAAGCTGGTGAAGAAAGCAAACCCTTTTTTTAAAGCCCTCCCCGTTTTGGAGGGCTTTGTGGAATAGATACACTTTAAGATTTTTATTTGCAGCAGCTTACAAGAGTTTGAGAAAAGAATTTCTGTCTGGTTAAACGTAAGCTGAATTAAGAAGCATCACTGCCATAAACATAACGCAAAAACGTTTCTAACCTTTCGGAGGAATATAATCAATATGCTCCCTTGCAGACGTTTTCCTTAAGCTTAGCGCGGATAATTCTGTCTCATAAAGGATGTATAGCGATAATTTCATTCTCGCTTGAAGATTTCAAGGTTGCCTTTGAAATCGATTAACCAGTCCAATTCTGCAGAATTAGTGGGAAAATCGGAGATCTCTCTCAGCCCTCCCCCCATTTTCGAATGATGATGGTCTTATGTGGGATTAATTTCGAGAGCATACTGGGCACATCTGTACCCTAATTGATCTTCATTCCAAGAATTTGTAAAGCTGTAGAATATTAAATATTGAATGTAAACGTTTTAATAAATATCTATATCGTTCATTAAACGGCATTCATTTTTTTTTTCAGCACAAAAAATTTTTATAATCAATTAAGCTATCCTGTTATTATTTTACATTACAAGCAATGCAACTATAACATGTAATGTAATATGGTATTTATGGAAAGAGAATATGTATGCAATAAGTTAAAGCATACCTAGCTATATTGGAATGGTGAAAATGTTAAGTTTGCAATGCATTAAATAGGAATAACGAACGCTCCTCTAAACATTAATTTTAACTATTATTCAATATCCCATATGTACAAAGTGCGGAGCCTTCATTGCTAAGTGGTATAGTTATGGAGGTACCCCCATATTCTACAAGTATATGTGTTTGTGTTAGTGTATGCAACATAGTAGTGTATATACATGTTAGATTGGCTTACACTAGGAGTAGTAGTTTCAAAGTTTACCAGTAAGCTTTCTGATGGTAGTGAATAGTGTACAGTGGGAACCAAGGGGGGTAGTGTAAAAGGGTAAGAGGGGCTTTGGCTGGTTAGCGGCAGTATGATAGTAGCAGTACCTTCGGTTGAAGGCGGTATACGATACTAAAGGGAAGGGGGGAGAGGAGCCTGTACAGTAACAAAAGAGGAGGGGCGGCAATGTTTCTAATTAATATGTAACAGTTCTATGTGGAAGTAATTTCAAGCTTAGTGAATAATGGCTGGTAACATCTAATGTCTAAGAGAAACTGGTCAATATAATGGTAAATGGTCAAAGGAAGGAGAGAGTGATGAAGTCCGAGAGAGAGAGAGAGAGAGAGAGAGAGAAGATAGCCAACACACAAGTTCGTAATTGACACTCAAAGTCCCCCATCAAGTAGGCGGACCAGAGTGAATAGGCTGGTCACTTAGACAATGTTATTGTACTTAAAAGAGAGTATTAGGGAAGTAGAGAAATAATGAACTTAATGCAAAGTTTATGTAAACAATAAAGTTTTCTTTGAAATACAATTAATCTTAAAAAAAAATAAAATACTATAAATCAAACTTTTACGTTAATAACACGACTTTCCCTTAATGCAGTTAATGCAATTATTAGATAGACAAATTTTCTATAAAGATGGATATTTTCACGCAGCCCTAACATAAAAATAAAGGTGTTGGGTGGTACAGCTACTCCAGCTAGATAATAGTTGAAGTGATTTGATTAGACTCAATTTCAGAAGAGATCGCAAATAACACCAAAAAAAAACCTACAATATTTGGAATTTAACGTAATAATTTCCTCAGAAGATGCTAAAATAAAATTTTCCAGAGAAATGTTTCAAAAATAAATGGGATACATATGTTTGTGTAAGTGCGAATATCATACCAATTTTAAAGAAAATCGTTCGAACCGTTTTGGAGGAAATTCCCCCCTCCCCATAAAAAATCATAAAATACATATTTAATATTTCTTCATGTTTTTTTAAACTTGCAATGTTTACCAAAGATTGTATTAACCTTCCATTATTTATAAATGAAGGCTTATTTGAATGGACATTGTGTGGCAACGCTGTTTAAACCACTTAGAAAGGCTTATAAAGTTTATACTCGTATTTAAGGCTCCCTAGAATATTCCCAACATAGACTCCTCTAGAACATTCCGAAAAAATTGATATAATGATAGATTTATATCTATTCTATGCAGTTAGCACTATTAAGTTAAAATTAAACTGATAGTGCCATTTTCGAGAGAATTTGAAACACTTTTGAGAAACCTATTTCAGACAATATGATCGTTTAGGTAGATTGTTGTAGGGGATTATCGCACTGCGACCTTAAAGATCTATTGTGTCCCCCGGAGCCTTCTCCAATGCACAGCCGGCCTCCAAGCAGTGTTCACTACCTGCAGACAACACTGCTGATCACCGGACAGTGAGTTGTAGAGGCTCCTAGGAAGAGAAAATCTAAGGGCAGCGTGCTGGATTCGAACTCGGGACCTCCGGTTGCTAGCCCAGCGCGCTACCATTGAGCTAATCCCTTCGTTCTCCCTTGGCTTACGCCAATTAACTAGGGTAGGGGAGACCCTTGTTTGTGGACTGTGTTTGTCCTTGTCTGTAAAGTGTAGAGGGTATGTAGTTTAAGTGTATTGTGTAGTGTCCTGACGAAGTGCGTGGAGTACTGAGCTGTGATAACCCATGGGATCGCTACTCCCCCAAGTAACTGCATGCAACAGATATCCTTTGCGTGCATCGTATAGGTATCCGCGGCCATTTTCATGAAAAACACATGGGTTTCCAGGTTGAGACCGCGACTGTGTTTTGCTAGAAACTGGCGTTTCACCCATATTGCAATGAGCCTTTTCCAGGGTCGTTACAACTTGAAAGCTAAGGGAGCAATGAACCTTGGTAGAGGAGGGGCGTGACTCCTTCCTCCGCCATCTTGACTGCCTTCTTTATCACCCATCTTTAAAGTATGTGGTGGGTGGGGCTTAATTTTCTCTTCCTGGCCCACGGTTGGCTGGCGATGATATGGTCTAAGTCTCCTATCCCAATGTCCTCCTGTCAAATTTTTAGCCTTGTCCTACTCCGGAATATCACCATTCAACGGTTTTTTCCCTGATTTTCCACATCTTTCCCCGTGCTCTGTTTAGATGGAGTCTATCGTCTCTATTTTAGACAGTGTTCCACTTTCTCCGATTTCCACTGCCTCTCTTACGACACGCGCGTAATAATTATTGTTTTCCTGGCCAAGGACTTTGTTGACTGCAAAATTTATGCCATGCTTGTATTCTATACAGTCAAATTTCCGGATTAAAGATTTTCGTCAGATTTGCAATGGATTTAGTTGACAAGTAATATTATTTACTTTTAAACAAGGAAAAACTAGTGTTGCTATTCCCTGATAAAATCCCCCCCCCCCAAATCCATTTGCCTGGAAATTTTTTTTGAAATATAATTGAAAATCGTGCGATATTTTCTTGAGAAAATCGCGATAAATTAAAAAAAACTCAATTAAGATTGCGCTTTCGATCGGTGCATTATGACTGAAATCTTTGTGACAGATGCTGTGGTGGCACACTACAGAATATTGAAAATGGAATATTTACTTTTCAGTTAAATTAAAAATATGTTCATTTTGCATTTTTTCGTTTTTTGATATAAAGCTTATGTGAAATTAAATCGTTTTCGCCAGCTGATGTATTCAGAATTAGTAATGCAGCCCTCTTGGGACCCTCCCCCCCCCGTTGGCTACAGAGAAAGACCTTTCAATCATTATTGAGATATCATACTTCAATTTGTGGCTGGTCAGTAAAAGATAACTTTTCAACCAGGGCAGCCAGCCACTGGGGAATATTAAACTGCCACAGCTTGTAAGTGAGTGAGTGTTTGTGTTTGTGTGTGTTTGAAGAGAGAGAGAGAGAGAGAGAGGAAAAAACCATCCATCCTTCTTATTCTTGAATATTAATCTAAACTTCTACAACAGTTCTACGAAAAAAATAAAAGCTAAATCACTGTAGAACCGAAAGCGTAAAAAAAGAGAGAAAAAAGAGAGAATGGGGCAGTCAACTTTAACTTTTATATATTTACATCTAAACGTTAAGTGAGAGAAAGAATAAAAATATATATAGAGCGAGAGAGAGGGGGGAATGAAGGACAGAGCGAGAGAGAGATATATCCGCTTGATGTTAATATAGCCATTTCAAACTTTTATTATACAAACACACAAAACTTGCGGTCTGTTTGTTAATTTTCACAAATTACTTTTGCCTCCAGATTTTTGTGATTTATTTTTATTTTTGTATTTTTTTTTATTACATTTTTCTTTTCACCGCCAACATATTTTACTGAATGCGCCATGGTGCTTTTTAATTTCCTTAACAAGCTAATAATGAAGCACCCTCTCTTATTGGAGTGTTGTACCTACTTTCTTACTCCATGATGATGTTTATGATATTTTTCGTACAGTAATAATGTGGAAGATCATCATTCACTTACCTGCAACAAAAGAAAAAAAAAAATTAATTAGTATAAAATAATTAACTAGGGTACACTTTATTTTTAATAGTTGTTTATTAAATTAGATTTAATTAAATGTAATGACTTTTTAAAATAGTGTCGCAAAAAAGAAAAGCGATCATTAAAAAATTTACACCTTTGTTTTTTATGCCCCTAACATTTTGTGAATATCAACTCGAAGATACATTTTTCTCCTTAATGACTTATTTTTACCAAAACTGCCTTTATTCTTGTAATGAATAAATAAATAAATACATATTTTTTTATTCCGTTCCATATGTCAGACCCATAAGAATGCCAAAAAAAAAACAATTTGATAACTCATACTTTGAATAATAAAGCTAAAACCATCAAATCTGTTTTTTCTTGAAATTGGTTGCAATTTCGATCCAATCAGAGCAAATAAATATTCAGAAAAAAGATCTGGTGTGAAACACTCACACAACTTTCACTTACTTTAGTTCTCAAAATTATAATCAAATTTTATAGTTAGTGTACGAAATTTAATGAAATTCGTCGAAAACTGAAGAAAAAAAAAACTGTTCAATAAAAGCGCACATCCGGTTTACTAACTTTCTTGAAACTCGGAATTTTGGCAATCTATTTATTTATAATTAATTTTATTTGGACCGATAGAATTGTATTTATAATCAACTATGATGGCACTTTAGAGAAAAACATAACCCCACCTCTTCCCTAAAATTGCCCTTAAATGAATTTTCCCAGAGTAATGTTTTAAATAAAAGTTGTAGATCGTTATATGTTTAGTTTATATTAGAAGTTCCAAGAAAATCGTCGGAGCCATTTTTGAGAAAATCGCGAAAAAGTGAAAAAAAATCATTTAGTAAAGTGGTAAAGTAATAAACGCACTTCCGGTTATCCGATTTTATTCCAACTCGGAATTTCAACAACATATTCAATTCTAGTTAATATTATTTTAGATGAGAGAATTGCCTAATAAACTGAAATAGCACTTTAAATGAAAATCTAACCCCACCCCTTAAATGAATTTTCCCAGAGAAATGTTTCAAATAAAAGTTGTAGCTCGTTGTATGTGCAGTTGATGTATCAAAGTTTGAAGAAAATTGTCGGACCCATTTTTGAGAAAAACGCAAAAAAGTAAAAAAAAACAACTAGTACAGTGGTAGTTCCGGTTGATGAATTTTGACAGATAACGTACTGTCAGATTCCATGGTGATACCTAAACGGAACATCAAGTTTCAACTTTCTGCGAATTTTCGGTTTTGAGCTATACTGTTCTCTCTCTCTCTCTCTCTCTCTCTCTCACACACACACACACACACAGACCATTTGCTAAAAACCACTTTTTTGGACTCAGGTGACCTCAAAACGGATATTTCCGGTGAAAACTCGATATCGAAAATTTGACACGATTACAATACTTCCTTCCTCTTACTAGGAGTAAGAGAAAGTTAAAAAAAAAAAAAAAAAAATACGAACATTCTTCCTGCCATGTTACTTTTTACAAACTGGCATTAATGTTGTATGGGGCACTTTTCTTGGATATGATTCTCTTAAAAACTAACTGTATGAGAAAAAAATTTAGACTTTATGGAAACTGTTGCAATAACCAGTCCCCGAACAGCTGGCAATTTTGAAGCCATTTGAATGGTTTTGTTTAAATAATACTGTATCTGTATTGGTTAATAGATAGTAAAATAGCTGACCTGAAACAAACAGGAGTAAAGATTATACTCAAAAGTGAGTGGGAGGACATATTCAGAAATCACTGGAAATGAGCATTAGCCCAAAGTAGGCGTCTAATACAAATGAACTAGATTTAGTTTATACAAAATGTCTCTAAAGGTATGTTAATAAATTCTCTGTGTTCCAGAAATGTTTACAACAATGGGAAACACATTGGCATAAAATGTTATTTGTTAACACAAAGGAAATGTCACAAGAACATCCTTCCGTTAGGCACCATATAGAGATAAATATATACCCATTACTTGGCAAATCACTCTATCTTGTATCAGGACTTAGACCTAATAAAAAAAGTACGTATACTGCTTCAACATCATCCAATTTTTTGAGAGAAAAAGCTTTCAAAGAAAATTAAAAAGAAAAAAAAAATCAAAGAAATCGATTCAGTAAAATCGTAAATCCGGTAACAAATTTGGAATTCTACAATATTGCTTCTAATATAAATTAATATCATATAGTTCGTAGAACCATACATTTTAGTTTAACGCCATTGTTCCCCCAGAACCCTCCAAAAATCAATTTCCCCTTTCAAAAATGTTTCCAATTAAAATGATAGATAGATAGTATACGAAATTCACAATCGTTGGAAATGTTTTCGAAAAAATGGCGAAATACTAAAAACAAAAAACACTAATGGTGCACTTCCGGTTAATGGATTTTGTCGGAAACATTCGTGTCAATTGCACATGGTAGTATATAAAAATAGAAAACCAAAATTTGAGGTTCCTGAGATTTTTCATTTTGAGACTTTTGTTCACGCACACGCACAGACAGATATAGGTCATCCAATTAAAACATTTTTTTTTTCGAACTTAGAACACTTGAAAACATGGATTTTCGGTGATAACTCAATTTCAAAAATACTGCCCCACTTATCAGTAGTATGACTAGGTAAAAAAATAGGTCAGAACCATGAAATATAATAATCATCGAATGCACGGATTTTTTTAATTTATTATCGAATGCATGGTATCACGGCTATTCGCTAAAAAAACATTTGTTTTCTTTCTCAGAGGACCTCAAAATTTCTGGTGAAAATTCAATTACGAAAATTTTTAAATGATGGCAATAATTTCTCTCACCAACAATAAGAGAAAGTAAAAAGTAGGATGATCTATCTTTTTATTACAAATTATGTCTTGAATATATATACAGGGTGACCAGAGTTATATGCTCCACACACTTTTTTTTTAAACGACGGGAAATTTCGAAAAAATAGAAAACAGGTATTTAATCATTTTTAGTCTAGTTTATTTTCAGTGATTGATCCATTTTTTTAAATCCCAATATCCCGAGAACAGTATCCAACTTTTTTTTTTTAAATGGAACATTATATTTTTTTTTTGCATATTTTTATAGTACTTGAGCTCCTTAAAAAACAAAAACAAAACAAAAAATTTAAATCGGTTAGGTTTTTGAAAAGTTATGGTAATTTAAAACATGAAAAACAAATTTCAGTTTGTCAAAAATTTTTTTTTTTAAAGAAGCTGTTCAAACTGGGCACCATCAACGGATAGGCAAGCCAAAGCTCTGGACTCCCACGCTCTGTTTGTAGCAGCACTTGTGGCAAAGTCAAGATCTAGGCAGGCTAGAGTTATTCGACGTTCCAGATCTTCGACTGAAGCCACGGGATTAAGGTTACTGTACACTTTATTTTTTAGATATCCCCACAAAAAATAGTCCATTGGGGTTAAGTCCGGAGATCGAGGTGGCCATTGGATCGGACCATGAGTTCCTAACCACTTTTCATGGAAATTTCTGTCCAGGTAATGTCGAGCAACTCTCGCATTATGTGCCGGGCAACCATCTTGTGAAAATACATATCTAGCCGAAGTTTTAGAGGAACATCTTCAAGTAGAACTGGCAAAATGTCTCTTAAAAACGTTAGATACCTTTCACCAGTTAAGTTCTCTCTGTAGAAGTTTGGGCCTATTAGTTGGTTTCCTTTTTAGGAAACCAAACGTTTGTAGAAAAAACAACCTGATGGCGTGTGGCGAAGGTAACTTGTGGATTTTCTTCTGCCCATATTCTAAAGTTCCAGCGATTAAGAAGGCCATTGTTGGTAAACTTTGATTCATCAGTCCATAAAATTGTGCACTTTTTGTCCATTTTTTGTGGGGATATCTACAAAATGAAGTGTTCAGTAACCTTAATCCCGTGGCTTCAGTCGAAGATCTGGAACGTCGAATAACTCTAGCCTGCCTAGATGTTGACTTTGCCACCTAAGTGCTGCTGCAAACAGAGCGTGGGAGTCCAGAGCTTTGGCTTGCCTATCCGTTGATGGTGCCCAGTTTGAACAGCTTCTTTAAAAAAAAAATAAGGTAATTTTGACATTAAACTGAAATTTGTTTTTCATATTTTAAATTATCATAACTTTTGAAAAACCTAACCGATTTTTTTTTTTTTTAGAAGCTCAAGTACCATAAAAATATGCAAACAAAAAAATATAATGTTCCATTTGAAAAAAAAAAGTTGGATGCAGTATCTCGGGATATTGGGGTTTAAAAAAATGGATCAATCACTGAAAATAAACTAGACTAAAAATGATTAAATACGTGTTTTCTATTTTTTCGAAATTTCCCGCCGTTTAAAAAAAAAGTGGGTGGAGCATATAACTCTGGTCACCCTGTATATTATACACGAGTATTTATATATGTTTGTATATATATGTGTGGGTGTGTGCGCGTGTGTGCCTATGTGTGTATGTACATATATATACAAGCCAAAAGTATAATATGTAAGAAGAGGAGAGTACACAAATATGGAATAGTCACCAACAGTTTATTCCATTCACAGCATCCAAGCACCCCCTACTGCCGCCTTCCATACTATCTTGACATCAATTCTCTCCCACTTCCGTTCGTCTTCTATCCTGTCATAGCCGGGTTGTTCATTCTTCCAGAAACTTCTTAACCTCCCTCCTCTCGTCTTTTCACTTTATGATGGTACTTCTAAAAACCAGGCAAGAGAACGGCATATTTTTTCCATCTTTCTCTTTATGTGTGTTTTTTTTTTTTCTTTGTTCAATTTTTCACTCTCTCTTTACTATTTACCATCAGCATCATCTCTTTCAAGGGTTGAACATCCCCCACTCATACAACAAATGGAATCCGTAATGCCCTTTCTTATATATATATATATAACATAATAATAATAAAAATACACTTTTCACCTAAGACACAGAAGCGCTAAGACTCTCTACTGCCATTCCTGTCATATATTTAATCGTATCCACTTTATTCTTGTCTGTTACAATCCTCTACTTATAATTTTTTTTTTCTACCTTCTTTACTTGTTTAAGTGTTTGTAACCTTTTATATTCCCTTTTTAATCTCTGGTATCAACAACTTCTTCACCTTTTCTCTTTTATTTTATTGGGGGGGTCTTTGTTTTTAGTTAATAGGTAATAGAAATAAAATACTTTTATTTGCAGTTGGCTTTCTGAAGAGGTTCATGTACTTCTTTTGTTAGGATTTTTGGAATGACTTGATTTATTTTGTAATTTATGGGAGATAATATAACAAAATAAATTAAAATAAAGAATATTAAATCATCATTATAGGGAAGGGACTAGTTCAGTGGTAGTGGGCTGCGCTCTTACGCGGAGACCCCGGATTCGAATTCAGCAGTGCTACAATTTGATATTCTATTCCTAGAAGCTTTACCAGGTGATGGGCAATGTTGTCTATAGCTAGAGGAACACTGCTCGGAGGCCGGCCGGCAGTGCATTGAGACGACTCCGCGGAAACGCAAAAGATCTTCCAGGTTGCCCCCCAAAATATGTCTCTATCTAAATAATTATTATAATTCATAATACTTTATCTTTGGAGTTTTGCTGAATCAACAAATGTAGTGCGTAACAGATACATTAGGTTGAAGTCAACTCTCTACACGAACTTAATCTGAGGATGGATGAAAATCTGAAACCGGTCAGGAACATGAAAAATATGCCTGCTGTAACGGATTAAATCTCAGATAATTTACAACATTTACAATTTTTCCAAGAGTTGTATATATATTACAATCAGTTGGTCTGAATAAAATACTACATTCCAAAAAAAAAAATAGAAGAAAATAACGACCATCGACTTTGTAGATAGGAAGTTAGAAACAAATAAATGTGTAAAGAGTTCCTTCGAAGTCACTCTTTGTTAATGGAGATATTGAAATGGAATCTAGCTTGGTAAAAATGAATCATCAATCGTAGCGCCAAATCCAACAGGACAGAGAAAATCTTAAATAACTCTATTTTCATGTTGATGTGAGTTGTGTGTAAAGTGTAGAAATATATAAAAGTTAGGTGAGCTCGAAATTCTTATCTATTATTTTAAGTCATAAGAATTTAATCTTAGTTCTGTGCAGGCAGAAATCTAGCCTTATTCTTTAGTGTGTGGATGAGGTATCATAGCCAGTTATTTTCTTTTTTAAACTACAAATAGAAAAAATTACTCATTATTATTTAATTAACCTATGATTGAATATTATAAATTCAGGAAGAAACGTTAAAAAGAATGGTTGGAAAGGAGTCTTTCATTATAGAATAAAAAACAAACTGCTGTGAAACTCTCACACAACTTTCTCTTACTCTAGTTTTCAAAATTGTAATTGACAAATTTTATAGTTTGTGTACCAAATTTGATGAAATTCGTCGAAAAATAAAAAAAAAAATCAGTAAAAGCGCACTTCCGGTTTCCTAATTTTCTTGAAACTCGGAATTTTGGCCATCTATTTATTTCTAATTAATTTTGTTTAGATGATAGATTGTATAATCAATATGATAGCACTTTAGAGAAAAACATAACACCACCCCTCCCCCAAAAGTGCTCTTAAATGAATTATTCAAGAGCAATGTTTTAAATACAAGTTGTAGAAAATCTTCGGATTCATTATTGAGAAAATTGCAAAAAAATAAAAAAATACCAAAAGACTGAAAAATACATTTTAGTAAAAACGCACTTCCGGTCATCCGATTTTTTTTCAAACTCGGAATTTCAATAACACATTTAATTCTAATTAATATTGTTTAGATGATAGAATTGTATAGTAAACTGAAATCGCACTTTAGAGGACAACCCACCACCCACCTCCCCTAAAAGTGTCCTTTATTGCATTATCTTGGAGAAATGTTGAAATAAAAATTGTAGATCATTGTATGTGTAGTTGATATATGAAGTTTAAAGAAAATCGTTGGAGCCATTTTTGAGAAAACTGCAAGAAAGTTAAAAAAACCAACTAGTAAAGTGGTACTTCCGGTAGAGGAATTTTGACCGCCGGCCTACTATCGGATTCCATGGTGGTACCCAAACGGAATATCAAGTTTGAACTTTCTGCGATTTTTCGTTTTTGAGCTATGCTGTTCACATACGTACATACATACACACACACACACACACACACACACACACACACACACACACAAACCATTTGATAAAAACCACTTTTTTGGACTCACAGGACCTCAAAACAGATATTTCCAGTGAAAACTCGATATCGAAAATTTGGCACGATTACAATATTTCCTCTTTCTAGGAGTAAGAGAAAGTAAAAAGAAATCTGATGTGAAATTCGACTTACAAATATTAATACAATTACATATAGAACAAATTATGTATTATTACTTTCTCTTGCTCCTAGTAAGAGGATGTATTGTAATCGTGTCAATTTTCGATATCGAGTTTTCACCGGAAATATCGTTTGAGGTCCCCTGCAGTCTAAAAAAGTGGTATTTAGCAAATGGCCTGTGTGTGTGTGTGTTTGTGTGTGTTTGGTGTGTGTGTGTGTATGTATGTACGTATGTGAACAGCATAGCTCAAAAACGAAAAACCGTAGAAAGTTGAAACCTGATATTCCATTTAGGTATCACCATGGGATCTGACAGTATGTTATCTGTCAAAATTCCTCAACCGGAAGTACCACTTTACTAGTTAGACTTTTTACTTTTTTGGGATTTTCTCAAAAATGGCTCCGATGATTTTCTTGAAACCCCGTATATAAACTAAACATGCAAGGATCTACAACTTTTATTTAAAACATTTCTCTGGAAAAATTCATTTAAGGGCATTTTTAGGGGAGGGGTGGGGTTATAGTTTTCTCTAAAGTGCTATCACAGTTGATTGTACAATGCTATCATCCAAACAAAATTAATTAGAAATAAATAGATGGCCAAAATTCCGAGTTTTAAGAATTTAGTAAACCGGAAGTACGCTTTTTCTCGATAGTTTTTTCAGTTTTCGACGAATTTCGTAAAATTTGGTACACAAACTATAAAATTTGTCAATTATAATTTTGAGAACTGGAGTAAGAGAAAGTTGTGTGAGTGTTTCACACCAGATTTTTTTTTTTAAATACTCCAGTACTGGCCGGTGGCGAGGAGACGTCCGGTAGGCCAAGGAAGTTATGGATGGACGGCTTGACGGAAGCTCTGATGGCTAGAGGTCTGCGTAAAGAGAATGGCAAGATAGAGAGTACTGGAGGGAAAGTCTTTTGGGCAACGGGATACACTAAACGGTGAAAATACCCGTAAAAAAAAAATATATATATATTTTTTAAACTTCAAATTCTACTCTCATATATTCTAATGTATAAGTGGTGAGGGAACAAGTATCTGCACAGTCAATAGACAGTAATTTGAAGCGAGCGCCAATAACGTTCGAACTAATATTTGATCGTAAATAACATTTGAAATTTATTGTCACACAAAACCCGCATAGTTATCTAGAATCCATGTTTTGTTTTTTTTGGTAAAATATTTCAGACAGTGTTTTTTATCTGCACAGTTAGCAATTTAAGATTAAAGTAAACGTCTATAATTTCTCGCCTTTCAGAAAATAGAAAAAAAATAATAATAATAATAATAATATTTAAAAACCAATTTCTTCAATTGAAGATTTGGAATTCTTTCAATGCTTTTAATGTGTATTAAAATTATTTATATAAGTAAAATCAGAAATTTTACTAAAGTGGTATTTTAGAAGAAAGCACAACGCTAGCGTTTTCCCTCAGAAACCCCACAAAAATCAAATTTTCCGGGAAAAGGTTTTAAATTCAAAGCGATAGATATGTGTAAATAATATACTTAGTTTAAAAAAAAAAAATCGTTGGAGCCATTTCGAGAAAAACGTTAAAAAAATGATGAATCCATTCAGTGAAATCGCACTTCCGGTTTGATGGATCTTTTTTTTTTTTGCTTAAAACTTTTAAGCTTCCTGCTATTTTTCATTTTCTAGATATTTAATTCACACAAACATATTTTTTTCCGGACTCAGGTGTATTTCCGTTGAATACTCAATTTCAAGAATTTATCACGATTACTAATACACTCTCTTAGCCAAAGTAAAAACTGAAAAAAGTAATGTTGATATTTTTTTCAACTCAGATGGTGTCTAAAAATAAAGAAGAAATATGAATTTATGACAAAGTAATAACCATTCAAAATAGGATGTAATTTGAGAAAATGCTTGTCATAAGCAACAAAAAACAGCAGGGAGGCAATGTAAGTAAGTAAATAGGGGTGTAAAAGTATGAGTAACATAAAACTAGAAGATGATGCAATACCGTATTCTTTTTTTTCAGTAAACTGTTAACAGTAAAACGACAGACGACAGTATTTGCTCAATGAAAAGAAGCCGCTGACAACAGACAACAGACGCGCGCACACACACGCACACATACGGAGACGTGGTAAGATAGGGGTGGTCTGTTGAGGAAATTGCCTATTTCCCAAGTGAGGACCTATCAGCGACAGTCTCGTTTGATACTTGGTGGGGGGGATAGGATAAGACAGAGAGGGGAGAGTGTGGAAAAACCTAGACAAGGGCAAAAGAGAGGAATCGTTCTACTGACGAGGAGGCGTAGCTGAAAAAAAAAGAAGAATGAAAGCCAGAGGAAGGGAAAGAAAAAGAAAAAAGAAAAGAGAGAAAAAAAAAACTTCTTTTGGTGTAGACTTGGAAGCGGAAGTGGTGAAGTCCCGTCCTAAGCAGCACCCGGGACCAAAGTATAATACAAAGGCTCATTCTATCTCACTACTACTCACTCCCGCCTTACTTACTTACTACCCTAGTTTTATTTGCATTACAAATGGGTTCTGATTTAATTTCAACAGTAACTATTAATCTTAGAAACGAACTTTATAATTCGCTTTAGAATAAAATTAATTAAAAAAAGAAAAAGAAGTGAAAGAAAAATAAACAAAACTGGGAAAAGGAACTTCTATAAATTTAATTTACGAAGATTTTTGTTATTTTTTTGTACATAAAAAACATATTTCAAAATAGAGAGAATTTTTTGTTGGTAATTTTTGTTACATAATAAAGTGTTTTATTTATTTAGTTGTGTTCGCGTCAAAGAAATCTTAGCTTAAAACTATATGTAGTAAGATGACCATCACACTGAAAATTACCACCACACGATTGTAGCGGTGAAAAGTAGTAAAAAAAAAAAGATACACATATTAAAAAAGGAACGATAATATTACAGTGGGAGTTTCACAGGTTTATAATTAATAACTAATTCATCAGAGACATGTTCCGTGATAGCCTGCTTCAATTTGTGGTCATCGACCGGTTTCGGGCGTTCGCACATCTTAAGGAAGCGTTTGTCAGACAGTGTGATAAGAGACTTGCATAGACCAAATTCAGTTTATACACTCCATTGCAACAACATTGAATATTGAACAACTCTCAGAATATTTGAAATATAAGTTCACACAGGAAACCCTAATATAAAATTTGTCCGGGAAAAAATGTTTTAAATCAAAGAGATAAAATTTATATCTACAGCAAATAGAATTCCTATTTTCTACAATGAAAATTAGTTGTAGCCATTTTTGGAAAAATTCCGCCCTCCTCCAAACTCAAAAACCAAATCTGTGAAGTTACACTTCCGGTTTGCGTGATTTTTATTTAAATTTAGAATTCTAGTCATTCTTTCCAATATATTTGAAGTGGCACTCTAGAGGAAAGTTTTACGTTGCTCACTCTCCCCGTCCCCCCATAACTCTCTAAAGATCAATTTTCGTGGGGAAATGTTTCAAATAAAATTGATAAGCATTTAAAAGAATTTGGGGGGAGGAGGGGGATTATAATTGTAATTAACAGGAGTGTATAAACTGAATTTGCTCTATGCAAGTCTGTGTTATACACTGCCTGACAAACGCATCCTGAAGATGGGCGAACGCCCGAAACCGGTCGATGACCACAAAATGAAGCAGGCTCTCACGGAAAATGTCTCTGATATTTTCCAGCTCTGCGGAACCAACCACCACAACAACTACATAGTAACTAAATGTTATGACTACAGCACTATAATTAATATCTCATATACACATATAATTCTAAGTATTTGACTTAATTAAGAGATTAAGAGACGAGGGTGGGGGAAAACTAAATGAGAGATAGGCAAAATTAACGGTTTGTAAAGAGGAAAAGGATTGCGAGATTTGGTCTTTCTTAAAAATAAGAAAACTTAAATTCTTGCCAACGTTTCGACAAATATATTGTGTCTTTTTCAAGCCAGAAAAAGCTATTAAATAATCTTCAAAACATAAAAACCTTAAAAACTTATGTATAAATTTGGAAAGTAAAAAGTTGACAACAACTCAACATCACAGAGAATAGTGAACAAAATTTATACATAGGTTTTTAAGGTTTTTATGTTTTGAAGATTATTTAATAGCTTTTTCTGCCTTGAAAAAGACAATATATTTGTCGAAACGTTGGCAAGAATTTAAGTTTTCTTATTTTTTAAAAAGACCGAATCTCACAATCCTTTTCCTTCATATAAGAACGGTCGAGAAGAATCTTCCTAACGGTTTGTGTAGACTGGATGTTTGGTTGTTGGCTGGTAGCACTAAAGGTGACTCACTCTTGAAGATAGGGATAGAATGGGGGCGTCCACTGTCCTTTTTTTCTTCATTATAGACAATAGTGGTAAGGGAAGCAGGACGATACTTCATGCCCAACTCTTGGGTTGGCTTCGTTTAAAGATACGACATTGGCGTTCCTTGCGGATAGCAGGGAACTAATCTGACGTGTGATATGCTATCACAATATTTTGAAGATCAAGAGATAGAAATTGTAAGGAAATATAAATAAACAAGAGTTCATCAATTAAAGCCTTCACTTTCTTTTGGTTCCCATTTAAAGGTGTGAAACAAACACACGAATCTCTCATACTCCTGTTAAATACAATTATACCCCCCCCCCCCCCCATTCTTTTAAATGTTTATCAATTTTTATTTGAAACATTTACCCACGAAAATCAATCTTTAGAGAGTTCTGGGGGGAAGGGGAGAGAGAGCAACGTAAAACTTTCTTCTAAAGTGCCACTTCAAAGTATATTGGAAAGCATCGCTAGAATTTCAAATTTAAAGAAAGTCACGCAAACCGGAAGTGTAACTTCACAAATTTGGTTTTTGAAATTGGAGGGTGGGGATTTTTCCAAAAATGGCTACAACTAATTTTCATTGTAGAAAATAGGAATTCTATCTGCTCTAGATATAAATTTTATCTCTTTTATTTAAAACATTTTTTCCCGGACAAATTTTATATTAGGGTTTCCTGTGTGAACTTATATTTCAAATATTCTGAGAGTTGTTCAATATTCAATGTTGTTGCAATCTTGTTGCCATCAATATAACTAACTATCCGAACAGTATATTTGTGTTTTAGGGTAACTGATTAAAAATTCTAATTTCATTAACAGAAAGCCATGTGATTTTTGTTTAAATAAATAATTTTATTGTCACTATATATACTCGAAAATTAATTCCAAACTATCAGAGATATTTTCCGTGATAGCCGCTTCATTTTGTGGTCATCGACCAGTTTCAGGCGTTCGCCCATCTTCAGGATGCGTTCCAAACCTTTACAATTTTCTAAATTTCAGCAATTAATACAATAATAATGATATTTTAGAGAATATTAATGAAGCTTTAGATGATTTATTGAAGCAAAGCGAACCGGAAGCGAAATTCTAGAGTACTGTATCTCTATATTGCACAGCTTCAAGAGAAAAACTTAAAAATTAGCGCTTATTTTTTCTTAGCATAATTCGTACCTGACATTGTTAATAACACTCGTTTCTAAAAGAAATTTCACCTGCATGTAACAAAAGCATTCTGTTTAAACGAACGATCAAAAGAAAAATTGTAAAGCTGGTAAATATCAAAAAGTAAATTAACTAATTTATTTCAAACTGCCAAAAATTATTACAAGAAATAAAATTGTGTTTAATAATTACTAGGAAGAAAAGATAAATGAGGTAACAGATTAAATTATCAATTATTAAGCTTCAAAATGAACCAAGTAAACTTTATCAAGTTTCTGGGTTAATTACATTAATATTTGCCCAAAGATATTATACCTAAAACTTTCTCCAAGTATTTATATAATAGGCTCAAAACCTGGTTTATATAGACACAATTCTATAATTATAGAATTCCATAACCTCACACAATTATTGAATATTATATAACTTTATAAAATAATCTGCTTTTTTTAATTGCTTATGTGAAATTTATTTTTATAGCTTCTCTTTTGCGCATGCGCGCTCGTGCTTTTTTTTTTTTATGAAATATTTACATTACTTACATTTACTACAATTTCTAACATAGAATTTGTAATTTAAAAAAAAAAATGCTGTGAAACACTCACACAACTTTCTCTTACTCAGTTCACAAAATTGTAATTGAGAAACATTATAGTTAGTTTGGTTGTTTTTAGGCAGCTAAATCTTATTAATTTTTGTTTTTTTTTTCCCTGATAAATGTGAACCATTTTCAGCCTGAACTTATTTATTTTTTATTTGTTATAATAATAGCATTTTTATTCCTTTTTCTCTTTACGTTTCGGCATTGCGCATGCCATTTTCAAAAGAGGTAATATTTTTTATAGTAATTTACATCTGTAATTAAATTGTACAATTTTAAGAAAATTTAAATTAAATTTTTACAATAACATATATAAATTTATAATATTCATTATTTTATATTATATTAATGTCCAAAAATCAATTGTAAGTTACTTACCAGAATATAGCTATATAGTATGTCACACTTAATCAGTTTTTTTTATAAAAATTAAACGTCGTTATAATTTTTCCACAAGGGTTGTAATTATATTTTTTGTAATTTGATAGTGTTTTTTTTTTAATAAAAAACCTTGGATTGTAATTCAATCTGCGTTATTGCTGGATATATAGCCACGTGTTCATCATTTTAGATCATTTTATTATAATTGATTTTTATCTGTTACTACTGACTTTATTTCAATCAAAAACAGGCCAACATTATTTTTTATATAAAATTATTTATTATTAAATTATTTATAAGCATGAAATAAGGAGTAGAAATTGTACAATTACTTACTGAAAAATGAGATGACCCTTGCTAATTGCAGTGTCGTGGGCAACTATTTTAAAAACGTTATTTGATCTGTGTTAATGGTTGTTACAATTGGATAAAAAATTAAATGTTAAAATTTATAAATATTGTGATTGTGAAATTTTATTTTATTTTTTTTTATTAAATTTTAATCATTGAAAATTTGATTTCGTTGTATAATTATTTAAATATATTTGAAATATAATGAACAATATAAATTTAATAAAACAATATTAATTTGTGGACATTAATATATTTAATGCGCATTAATTATGGCATGCGCAATGCCGAAATGTAAAGAGAAAAAGGAATAAAAATGTTATTATTATAACAAATAAAAAATAAATAAGTTCAGGCTGAAAGTGGTTCACATTTATCATGAAAAAAAAAACCAAAAATATTAATATTATAGTTGGTGTACCAAATTTAATGAAATTCGCCGAAAAATGAAAAAACTGTTCAGTAAAACCGCACTTCCGGTTTACTAATTTTCTTGAAATTCGGAATTTCTGCAATCTATTTATTTCTAATGAATTTTGTTTGGATGGTAGAATTGTATAATCAACTGTGATAGAGAAAAACATAACCCCACCCCTCCCCTAAAACTGCCCTTAAATGAATTTTTCCAGAGAAATGTTTTATATAAAAGTTGTAGATCGTTGTATGCGTAGTTTATATAGAATGTTTCAAGAAAGTCATGAAGGCCATATTTGAAAAAAATCACGAAAAAGTGAGAAAAAAATCATTTAGTAAAGTGGTAAAGTTATCGCTCTTCCGATCATCCGATTTTTTTCAAACTCGAAATTTCAACAACACATTTAATTGTAATTAACATTATGTAGATGACAGAATTGTATAATAAACTGAAATAGCACTTTAGAGGAAACTGTACCTCCATCCCTCCCTCAAGAGTGCCAAATCGTCATAGCCATTTTCAAGAAAATTGCAAAAAAGTAAAAAAATTAACTAGTAAAGTGGTACTTCCGGTTGAGGAATTTTGACTGTCGGATTCTATGGTGATACGTAACCGGAATATCAAGTTTGAACTTTCTACGGTTTTTCGTTTTTGAGCTAAGCTGTTTACCTACTTACACTCACACACAATTTCCTAAAAACCACTTTTTTGGGGTCAGGAGACCGCAAAACGGATATTTCCTGTGAGTTCGAAAATTTGACACGATTAAAATAGTTCCTCATACTAGGTGTAAAAGAAAGTAAAAAAACAAATGAAAATTTAATCATATTTAATTAATCAAGGAAGGAATTATGGCCTCGTGATAACCGTTGGACTAGCATCGTGGAAATCACGGGCTCGAGTCCAGCCTTAGATTTTTTTACTTCCGGTGATGGTCAGTGTCGAGTTGTGGACAAAATATTATAGTGCGTTGTGTAATGGACGTCATCCGTTGAAATTCAGAAGACGCACACAAAAAAACTCACTTTTAAACCCGATGTAATCAAAACGAATTTCCACAGAGCGCCGGAAGTTTTTCCAATAGTTTTGTTCAGGAAAATTTTTTGTAGTAGTCGCAATAAATGGTAATTTTCATGCTTTTCGATGTGAGTAAATCGATAGTTAATATGATTACCATACAAATGTAATGTAGGTATATCTCTATAGATTACATTATTTCCTCAATGCTTTTCCAGTTTAGCGCGATATTCTCGTAAATGGCACCAATAATTTTCTTTAAATTTCGTAATACTATCTACCACACACCAAATACCTGTCATCACTTTTATTTGAAACATTTCCCTAGGAATTTTTTTTTATTTTCTTTTTAGGGGGGTTCTGGGGAAAGAATAGCATTAATATTCTCTGTAGCCTGTACCACTTCAGTAGAATGAATGGTTGGTTTCTACCATCTACATATAATACTTATTAATATTCATTACAATCATTGGTAGAATTCTTAAGTGGTTAACCGGAAATGTGAGTAGGAAAAGTAGTTCTTCAATCTTTTGGACTTTTCTCGAAAACGAATATCGCGATTTCCTTTAAACTTGTGAAAAATTGGTGATGCTGTGTGTTTGTGTGCTGGTAGCTTGTGTAGCACGAGCGGTTTATTAAAAGGGCTTGTAAATATATGTTTAAGAGTGAAGTATTACGGTAAAAATACAAGAAAGTTTTATAAAGGTGTAAAAGACATAAAGACCGGTTACAGACAGCACATGGATTTTTGTAAAGATAAGGAAGGAAATATTTTAGGGGCAAGAGGAGACATTGTAAGAAGGTGGACAGAATACTTCCGAGAAGCGCTTAATGCAGTAGAAATTGTGAGAGGTGGCATTGGCCAGGAAGTAAGATCTGAAGAAATAACGGAGGAAGAAATACCACCGGAAAAGGAAGAGACTGAGGAAGTAATCATGGCGCTGAAAAATAATAGGTCACCAGGTATAGATGAGGTCTCAGCTGAGCTCTTGAAAAGTGGTGGAGATACATTAGTGGAAGCAATTTATAATCTTGTACATCAGATCTGGATACAAGAAGAAATGCCGGAAGAGTGAAGTGTGGCTATCCTTTGCCCTATATACAAGAAGGGGGACAAGCTCAGTTGTGCCAATTATAGAAGAATAGCGCTCTTGCCTACAATATATAAAGTTTTGTCCATTGCCATTAATAAGAGGCTAACCGCATGGGGGGAAAAAACGATCGGCGATTACCAGTGCGGTTTTAGGAAGAACAGATCAACGGTGGATCAAATCTTTTCTGTAAGGCAAATGCTTGAAAAGGCGTATGAGTACAATGTGGGCCTGCACCATGTTTTCTTAGATTTTAAGCAGGCTTACGATTCGGTGCACAGGGATGAGCTAATAGATGCAATGAGAAGTTTAGGAATCCCTTGTAAACTGATAAGTCTGGCAGGAATGACATTGAAAAGTACAAAAAGTCGAGTAAAAGTACAAAATGTACTCTCGGAGTGTTTCAATGTAACCTGTGGTTTAAGGCAAGGTGATCCAGTTGCTCCAACAATGTTTAACCTGGCATTAGAATGGGCAGTACGGGCAATTAAAACCAACCCAAATGGTACAGTTTATACCAGACTGAACCCAGCATCTCGCTTACGCAGATGATATCCTCATTTCCGGACGTACCAAAGCTGCGTTAGAAGGGACCCTGGAAGAATTTGAAAGAAGAGCAAGGAGACTTGGTTTACAAGTTAATATTGAGAAATCCTTGTATATGCAATCATCCAGGAACCAAGTAGCCAGCAGTGGTGTGGTATGTATCAATGGAAAAGACTTTCCTACTGGCAACAGTTTTAAATATCTGGGAGCGATCGTGAATAGCACAAATGCAATCGAACCTGAAATTAAAGCCAGACTTGCAGCCGGCTATAGATGTCTCTTTGCGCTGGCGAAAGTTATGAGTTTTAGATATCTATCACGTGACGCCAAGATAACGCTATACAAAACAGTATTAAGGCCAATAGTGACATATGCCAGCGAGACATGGGCATTGTCAAAAGAAAGTGCTAAATTGCTTGGAATATGGGAGAGAAAGATTTTAAGGAAAATATTTGGCCCAAGAATTGAAAACGGACAGTGGCGTGCAAGAAAGAATGACGAGCTATACCAGCTGTTTAAAGAGCTAGATATCGTCACTCTTGTGAGAAAGTTTCGACTCCGATGGATAGGTCATGTAGAAAGAATGGACGGAGATAGATTGCCAAAAAAACTCCTTTATGGACGACCAGGCGGTGCCCGACGAAGAGGAAGGCCGCGCTTGCGGTGGATAGATAACGTCCAGGATGGCCTATCAATGTTGGGAATCCGAAGATGGAGGGCAAAAGCCCAAGATAGAGATGGCTGGCACAAACTTGTGGATGAGGCCTGGGTCCGCTAGGACTGTTGAGCCGATGAAATAATAAATAATATAATAAGAGTGAAGTATTAGAAATAATCAAGAGATCACACTGTTTTTAAAATAGATATATTCTCTAAATAAAATTAAGTTACTTTAAAATATCACAATAATATGCTTATAAATATACTGAAATTAATTGGAATAAACTTTATGTTTTAACTTATAACTGGCACAGCCTGATGTGTTCTGCTTCGGTGCCTACAACCAACTATTCTTGTTAGAAGGCAGAGTGCAGACTGTCCGAAAGAATGCCTTCTCTTACAAAACAGTTAGCCAAGTGGCATTGTATTAATTTAACGGATTATTGAGCCTTTGTCTCTTTATAGCAATGACCTAAAAATTATAGTACCTGGGTCTTTTCACTGCACTAAGATACATTTAAAATGTTAATAAAATTCTATTTTTCAAACTATAAAATATTCTAAACTATTTTTCAAAACTATCATTTTCTTTCATTTCTCTCTTCCACTACACTTGGAATGCTAACTGTACAGATATAGATCTATCACTTGTAATATGTACATCTTTGAAAGAATTAATAAATATAAATTGTATCAAAGTATATCCTTGATAAATATTTTATGATTGTAAAGTAGGGAATTTTTCCAATTTACATATTTATAAAATTAGGTTTTTTGAAGGTTGAAAGGCACAAAAGAAACAGTTAGTTGAGTCAGAGAACCTGGCCTGCCCCTATCATTACATTTATTTAGGACTAAGGGAATACACTTTCCCTTATCACTTTCTCCGGGGTGGAGGTAGAATATATAAGGTGGACCCTTTTTTTTTATGGGCCAGTTCAAAATTTGTACAGTAGTGAGTGGTGGAAGTGCCCCAAGAAATCCAACCTTCTTCAATCCAGAAAATATGTAAAATATGTAAGTTTTATAAAAAGCAGTTTCTCCTAAATGACAAGACACCTATGTTGTTGTATCATAATATTGTATTTATTTATTTTTGATATATATTGTTTTTTAATTATATATTTTTTTGAATCTATATATTTAATTGTTTTTTTTTTCATCCTCTCCAACTTCTGTATAAACACAGACCTCACGAGATCGCTTTAGAGAAATTTCAATTATGAATTATAATAATTAATTATTAATTAACATATTTAATTTCCCCCCCCCCCAATACAAATCATATTACACATTTTTATTTGGAAAAAATTATTCCAACAAAATTGATTATAACTAGTTTTTGTGGAATTTGTGACATTACATTTCAAAGATTACGTATTATGGAACTTGGTTCAATGTTATTGGCGCTTACTTTCTATAGGTAGTTTCCTTTTCCTCCCACCACTATCTCTCTATTTATGTCAGGGCAAATGAGCAAAATTTTGAAGAAATTTTATATATAATTCTATTAACAGCAACAAGAGAAATTTTACACCAGACTTTTTTATAAAATAAAATGACGTTAATATCGTTGTTAAAAAAAAAAAAAAATGTAGAAAATAAAGAAAAGTGGTTAACCACTTTCAAAAGAAAGAAAAAAGAAGCTATTACAAGGAGAGTAATTTTTTTATTTTTTGATGTCTTAAAGGTGCTGCTACTAGGTGGGTGAGAGTGGCTGGTAGAATATCTCATCTAATTTGACTTTAACGGAACCGGATTTAAATCATTTCCTCCCTTTTTCCGGTCCTCTTTAAAGCACCCCACTACTACTACTACCTGCAGGCCTAGTGAACTTAGTAATAAATCGGAAGTAATCACATCCTTTACTAAAGAGTAGTAGAACCATTTTAGAAATGAGTTAATAAATTTGTTAAATTTCCTATCTCTTCATGTACAATTTTTTTTTACTTTCTACTTTATTTCCACTATCTGTCTATCTTATTTTTTTTTCTTTCTATTCTTCCACAAAGAAAATCTGGCGGCAAAACAGGTTCTTTATTTTCTTTTTACTTTCTTTTACTTACTTCTAGTAAGAGGAAGTATTGTAATCGTGTCAAATTTTCGATATCAAGTTTTCACCAGCATTATCTGTTTTGAGGTCCCCTGAATCCAAAAAAAAGTGGTTTCTAGCAAATGGTGTGTGTATGTATGTTGAACAGCATAAATCAAAAACGAAAAACCGTAGAAAGTTGAAACTTGATAATATGTTTAGGCATCACCATGGGATCTTTATCTGTCAAAATTCCTCAACCGGAAGTACCACTTTACTATTTTTTTTTTTTTTTTTTTTTTTTTACTTTTTTTGCAATTTTCTCAAAAATGGCTACAACGATTTTCTTGAAACTTGGTATATCAACTACACATACAAAGAGCTACAACTTATTTCGGAAACATTTCTCCGGCAAAATTCATTTAAGAACACTTTTGGGGGAGGGGTGGGGTTACGGTTTCATCTAAAGTGCTATTTCAGTTTATTAGACAATTTTGTTATCTAGAATAATGTTAATTAGAATTAAGTAGTTCTTGAAATCCCGAGTTTGAAAAAAATCGGATGGCCGAAAGTGCGTGTACTTTACCAATTTACTAAATGATTTTTTTTCACTTTTTCGCGATTTTCTCAAAAATGATTCCTAGGAATTTCTTGAAACTTCATATATAAACTACACATACAAAAATTTGGAACTTTTATTTATCACATTTCTCAGGGAAAATTCACATAAGGGCACTTTTAGGGGAGGGATGGGGTTATGTTTTTCTCTAAAGTGCTATCATAGTTAATTATACAATTCTATATCATCCAAATAAAATTAATTACAAAAACAAATAGAGTTTCAAGAAAATTAATAAACCGGAAGTGCGCTTATACTGAACAGTTTTTTCAGTTTTCGACGAATTTCATTAAATTTGATACACTAACTATAAAAGTGGTCAATTATAATTTCGAGAACTGGAGTAAGAGAAAGTTGTGTGTGTGAGTGTTTCACACCAGATTTTTTTTTTTTTTTTTTTTACTATTGTAATATCTTCATAACAATTTTTTTTATTAATATGACAATTCTCTTTGCTCTGGAACTCTAACTTCCTCTTTCTTTTTCCTTTCATCACGTAATTTCTTGATCTTCTATGTATTATCGGTGAAAACTTCTATATTAATTAACTTTTAAGTTCTTCTCTCACCTGAATACAATACTATCCTTCTTAGAGAAGTTTTTGTGTAATTATTTTTATTTCTTATATTAAAAACTCATTCTCTAACCAATATTATTAATTAATATTGTCACGTAATTTTTTTTATTAAATTCCTTGGGTCTATATAGGTTTTCTATTTTATTTATTATATTATTTTTTTTTTTTTAAGTTTCTCCTATTTTATCAGATTTTCATTGGAAATTGAGATTTTTGAATACGAAAAAATATATTTGCAAGTTTATTTTTTCATCCATCGTCAGAGTATTACTCTTACTATTACTCTCACGCACCACACTTAGATGCCGATATAAAAACAAAATCTGTGGAGTGAAACACTCGCACGACTTTCTCTTACTTCCGGTTAATACAATTATATATAAAATGAGAAATTTTCTTTAAAATGACAAATTTTTCTCATTTGCCCTAACATAAATATAGAGGTGGTGGGGGGATAAGGACCAATCTACCAACCCAGGTAGCAGGTAGGGATGAAGAGCGTGCCAATAACATTGAACCAAGCGCTTTTATATTTGAAATTTAATATCACAAATTCCCCCGAAAAACATCGCAAAACTATATAAAATCAAATTTTTTTTTTTTTTATTAAATAAAAGTGAATAGTATAATTTTGTTTTGTTTATTGAACTTGAAAATTTTTACAAAATATAATGATTAAAATTAAACGATAAAAAGTCCTGATAAATAATATGTATAAAAAAAACACTTCATTATACAGGAGGAGTCAGATCATTTTCAAGATTATGACCTGATTTTTGAAAATGATCTGACTGCCAAAAGTCGAAAGCTCGATTACTGTATAATAAAGTGGTTTATATGTATTATTGATCAGGACTTTTTGTCATTTAATTTTTATCCTTCATTTTTGTAAAAGTGATAGGTTTATATTACGTGTGTAGTTAATATTCCAAGTTTAAAAGAGAATCGTTATAGTGGTTTTAGAGATGTTTGTTTGTTTCTAGAGATGCTTACAATGTATATTAATATAATACTGGTGCAGAACATACATTGTACTGAAATGGTACTTTATAGGAAAGCATGACGCTATTGTTCCATTATTTTTGTTAATTAAATACTTATAGGGAAGGGACTAGCTCAGTGGTAGCGCGCCCCGGCTCGAATTCACCAGTGCTGCACTTAGATTTACTCTTCCTAGAAGCTCTTACCCAGTAATGGGCAATGTTGTCTGCAGCTAGAGAGGCACAATAGATCTTTTAGGTTGCAGTGCATAATCACCCCAAAAAAAATCTCTGTTTCCATCTAAATAATTATTGTAATTCGTAAAACATTATCTATGGAGTTTTGTTGAATCAACAAGTGTAGTGCGTAACAAAAACATTACATTGAAGTCAACACTCTACACCAGGGGTTCTTAACCCTGTGCCCGCGAGGTATTTTTGTGCGCCCGCGATTGTCCGCTATATACTATATCAATGTCAACCATGGCCAACCCGCGGCCCGCCACGAATATTTGTGTGGCCGCGAGATTCATCATACTTTTAGAAATAAAATATAAGCAAGAAATGATTACCAATACAAGATGTGCAGTTATCTAACGATACAACTACTAAGAGAATACACGTGCTATCACCTAATTTACAAAGTCAGTTGAACGATGATATGCAAAAATGTGAATGGTTTTCACTTCAGTTAGATGAGTCGACAGATTTATCTGATACAGCGCAATTGGCAAGTAAATTAGCAATTTTCGATTACTGAGCCAGTGGCTTCATTTTTTGTAAACCCATCAATCCTCAAATTAATATTTCTGAAGTTGCATGGGGAAAATCATTCAGGAAGAAGCATTCAATTCTATTGAAGATGAGATTTTAAATATTCAGACTGATATTGTATTAAAATCGTGCGGACTTAATGAAAAGATTTGGAATCTAGCCGAAAATAAAAAATATCCCCTTTTGAAAAAAGAAGCTTACAAATTAAAATCCTGTTTCGGTTCCACATATTTATATGAATCGTTGTTTTCAACAATGAACACAATTAAATCAACAATCAGATCTCGACTTAACGATAGCAATCTCGAAGATGCTATAAGATTGGGAATACATCTTATACGCCTGACTTTGAAAAATTAGTGGATAATATGCAATGCCAAAAATCGCATTACATGTAACTATTTCGAATTTCTTGTTACCTTTTTAGTGTAGGATATTGTTTATGATGCTTATTATTGCAATAAAACAAAGAAGTATTAAGAATCGTTATACTTTTTTTTGAACTGCGCCCGCCAGCAATTTCCTGTTTGTTAGATGTGCCCAGACGAGGAATAAGGTCAAGAACCCCTGCTCTACAGAAACATGACAATCTTACTCTGACGATGGATGAAAATCCGAATCCGATCACAGTTAGTAATCTAAGATTAAAAAACATTTCTATAATTTCTGGTATAGGGAAAACTAAAAAAAAAAACTCAAAAAAAAACCGTACTCTCTCTAAAATCGCACTACCGGCAAACCGATTTTCTTCCAAATTGGAATGAAACAATTTGTATAGAGCCGATACTTCTAATGTAAATTAATATTAAATAATTACATTGTACTGATGTAGTACTTTAGAGGTAAGCTTAATGCTACTGCCCCCCCCCAGTAGCTCCTAAAAAAACAATTTTCCGGGTAGTAGGTAGGGTAATGAAATAAGAGTAGTAGGTATTTATTTGTGTAGATAGTAATCCAGAGTTTACTGTTCTGGGAATAGTCAGAAGTATGGCGAAGGCGTCTCTGAGAGAATGGATTCGGAGAGAGCATAATCGTCACTGGAGGCTAAGTACTAGGGCAAAACACGGCAAAATGGTCACGTCAGAGCTGTGTAGAAGAAGAACCAGAGACACCCTGGGTCTGACAGGTATGAGATTTCTCTGATAACCGGCCTGTTTACTGGGCATGGTAGGTTCAAGAAATATCTGCACAAGGTGGGATTAGTGGATTCAGAGCCCTTGTGTAGACTGTGTCAGGAGGAGGAGGAGGAGGAGGAGACTGCCTCTCATCTGCTGTTTGATTGCGTTGCAATCGACAGATGGCGGTACGAGATCTTCGGCACTCTGGGACTGGTGGGGAAGGTTCTGGACCTCATGAAGAGGGGGGCTGCCTCTACCAGGTACTGAGGGGTTAGCACAATAAGCCTCAATGGGAGGCTGCAGTGCTTGGGTTCGAGTCCCCCACTGCATCATTCTAATACTAATTCTAATCCAAAGTTTAAAGTAAATCGCTGGGAGCCAATTTCAAGAAAATCGCAAAAACTGAAAATAAAATTCAGTAAAGTCACACTCCAGGTTGATGGATTTTGCGCTAAATATTTGTATCAGATCCGATTCATAACTAAACGAAATACCAACAAGCTGCAAAATGAGCAAGCTGCGATTTTTTTGTTTTTGTTTTTGAGTATTTTGTTCATACACACACATACACACACACACACACACACACACACACACACACACACACACATTATAAACGATTCGCTAAAAACATGTTCTTTTCGTACTCAGAGAACTTCGAAAAAACTGTATTTCCGGTGAGAACTCCATTTCGAAAAGTTGATATGATCGCAATATACTTCCTGTTGATAAGAGAAAGTGAAGATGTTGTTTTTAGAAATTCGCCCTTGTCTGGACGAATGATATTTAATATATAGTTCAGACAAACGCTCAATACTCTAAAAGTATATATACATTTCTTATCAATAAAACTTTCATTTTAGAGATTTTAACCAATCAATACAAAATGTTATTTCCTAAATTAAACAGGGTTAACGACTGTTCTGGTTCTGGTTTGTTTTAAGTTCTAATCAGTAAATTGATAATAACCCAGCATCACTTTAATCCAAACTAATCATGTTATACGCTGTGAGCTTATTTAAATGAGATTAATATAGTTAATATCCCATTATAAGAATGAATATGATATAGAAGTTGTGCCATGATCTGAAGCATATGGTTATGATCTGCCTTCAACATGAAAGCCTATAAAGATATATTAGTTTAGTGATTAGTAAACGTGATTAGTAAATATGAAAAATATCCCCTTAATTACAATTACATTGTAATAAACTAATAATCTAATTAAAGTTAATAATTAATAGATCATTTTTGTATATTAACTAGATAACCCGGCCACGCTTCGCTGTGGTTCAATCTGGTTTTTAGGAAAGTAAACAGAAGTATTACAGTTAACATAGATTCAGCAAAAAAACTACTTTGCGTTGCTGTGAACTGAAAGGAAAGAAAGAAAAAATGTTTTTAACTGCAAGTCTTTTTTTATTTTAAAGCTAGTGAGTGGACTACATTTTTTGTTTGTCCGTTTTCTGCATAAACATAAAGATCAGATAGTTTACCGACTCTGGAGCATGCGATATATAATTGCCCACGAGAGAAACATTCGTTTTCTAAATTCAATCCGCGCATTGCAAAGTTTGTCCTTGCGCTTTATTGATAGTCATAGCGAACGCAAGGCGTATTGGAAATTGAAGTCGTTTGAACTCGAACAGCATATCTGTCGGAATGAGTGGTATTCGTGGAAGTATTACGTCTTCACCTTTATGAGGTCCAATGGAAAATGGTTGCTTCAGTTACATTATTCATCAATTTTTTTTACTAATCGTGTTCCATTGCATAACTTTGGCTGATTGATGTTTCAGACTACTCGTAATATAATTGGCACTCCAATTTTTAAATTTAGAATGTGAGGTGGTAATCCGGGAACATCGAGTGAATTAAGAAATTCCGTTGGAAAGTTCACTACTTCACTTTGGTCCTCACGGAGTCAATGGATCCCTCATGGATTTGTATGTCACTGCTTCACCTGCGATTCTGTTTAGAATGATGTTGTTCATATCGAGTATGTCGACATTTTTGCCGCTAGAATGGCTCTTCCGCTTAACCAAGCGTGATTTTCATAGTTTGGTTCGATGCTTTGGAATACCTTGTCTACTAATTCTTCTTTTGAATGTACAATGTTGCAGAAATTAGATGGGAAGGTGATTTTTCCCGTTTCTGGATTTGTAGGAGCAATGCTGTTACCGAGTTTGAGTAATTGTCTTGAAAACATGGCAGCTGTTGGATCGTTTTGAAGTTGAACAATCATATTCGTTGTTAAATGAATTTTTTTTACTGTGCTCCAAAGAGTTGAATATTTCAAGCAGGCATGCAATTCATCAGCTGGTGTTGAGCGAGGTATCACTGGAAGCGTTTGCCTGAAGTCACCGAATATTAACACCAATGCTCCACCAAATTGACCCTGATTATTTCGCAAGTCTTTCAATGTATGGCCTAATGCTTCCAATGACTTCTTATGAGCCATTATACACTCATCCCATGCAATGATTTTGCACGCCTGAAGAATCTTTCCCATTCCTGATGTTTTAGAAATGTTACATGTTAGGTTTTCTGTGAAGTGCATGTTTAGTGACAGATTAAGAGCTGAATGCGCAGTTCTACCTCCTTCCATCAACGTAGCAGCAATACCTGAAGAAGCAAGTGCTAACGCAATATGGGTATTTGGGTTGTCTTCTCTCTTTGAAGCGATTTTAGCTCGGAATTTCCCGTTTCTGTGGGAACTTCGGAATAGAGATACTTATAAGTAGTTGAGAAAGAGATTCAGAGAGCGCGCCACCATCGCAACACGTCTGAGTCTGTCTATTTCTGCCAACCTCGCGAAACGCTCGGAATTTCCCGTTTCCGTTGGAACTTCGGAGTAAAATGTATATATAAACACTGTTGTATAGAAATGCAACGTTGTATAAAAATTTCAAGTCAATCCATCGACTAATTTTCGAGTTTTGCGGCCACAAACATACGGATGCTGAATTTTTATATATGTAGATTACAAAAGGAATGTTATCTAAATAATTATAATGGATATGTTACGTGGAGAGAATTTGAGTCTGGTTGATGAAATGAGAAGACTTTGTTAATACTGGTTAACCGGTATATTAAAAAAGCGACACAGTTTGCCTGGACTTTACAAACAAGAGAATGTTTAAGGTAGAGTGGTATGAGAATGACACGTAGTGACTGGCGAGATTTGAACTCTAGTGAACTATATATCTCTGGACTGGTCGTTGCTGTATTTATCTGGTTTCTCCCACTCCTGTCCGAGAGAGTGGTTTCGTTTCTCTTCTCTCTACTCTCTTTGGTTGTCTTCTCTATTTGGTTGCTGTTACAATAATTATATTTCTGACCAATCATTGCCAATAATTTGTAACTGATCCGGCAGCATGCCACGCCAAAGCCAAAAAAAGGGAGGGGGGAATTTGGTGTGAAGCATTCACAGGAGTTTCTCTTACTACATTTCACATAGTTATAATTGACACACTTTCTTCATTCTTATAATGTTCAGTAAATGTTTACTTGTCTTCAATTTCATATCAATGGGAGAATCTAAATTTAATAAAAACGACTATTTTTAGAAAATCATATAAAACTGAACAAAAAAAAAGGTTCAATAGAAATATATTTCCGGTCAACCTTTTTTCTTCACACTCGGAATTTTGGCTACATATTTAATTTTAAGATGATAGAATCGTATAATAAACTAAAATGGCACTTTAAAAAAAATCATCGACCTTAAATGAATTTTCCCCATTAAATATTTCAGATAAAAGTCATAAACATAGATGTATGTAGTGTATATAATATATATAATGGGTTTGAGAAGGAGAAAAGTTGTGTTAGATAGATAAATAAACTAGAAGTATAGCTGAACACTGATAATAGAAAAGTACACAAACTGCCTGGACTTTACTTCTTCTTCTTCTTCTTTTAGCACTACGGCCCTTGAAGGACCTGGGCTTCCTCCATAATCTCTGACCATACCTCTCTGTTCTCCGCCTTTATGCGCCAGCGCCTTACCTGCAAGGTTCTTAAATCCTTCACCACATTATCAAGCCATCTTACTCGAGACCTTCCTCGAAGGTGACTACCACCAGGATGTCCCTCTAAAGCTCGCTTAGGACCCCTCTCTTTCTCCATTCTTTGGACATGACCTAACCAACGCAATCTTCCTTTTTTTATAAAGGCCACTAGGTCAGGCTCAGAGAAACACATTCTTAGTTCTCTATTGGTCCTGCAACTCCATATTTCCTCTTCGCGAACGGGACCAAATATTCTCCTCAACATTTTTCGCTCCCATGTATTCAGTATCCTCTGTAACGTCCCCGTCATCACCCATGTCTCACTGGCATAAGTCACTATTGGCCTAATACAGGTGGTGTATATTTTCAGCTTTGCCTTTCTAGACAATGCCTGTGACTTTAACAAAGAAGTGAACGCAAAATAACATCTATTACCCGCAGCCAATCTAGCTTTGATCTCTTCGACGCAATCATTTCTCTCAGATAATGTAGCACCTAGGTATGTAAAGGAGTCCGTTAGGTCGAACGTGCTACCCGCTAAATTAATAGATGTCATCTGCCTGTTTTCTCTCCTGGATAATTTCATACCTTTTGTTTTCTCAATGTTGACATCTACACCGAGTTAATTTGCTTCCTCTACAAATTTTATAAAAGCTTCCGTCAAAGCCACCTCTGATCTTGCCACAATAACAACATCATCTGCATACGCCATGTATTGCACCATTCTGTTATAAATTGACCCGTTTGGATTAATTTCTATATCTCTTAAGCCTGAACTTTACACTAAAATATATAAAAATGGTAGTGAGAGGTAAAGAGAAAGGTTGATGACGCGTTGTGACTGCTGTATGAACTCTGCTGCAAGACTGTTGGCAGACTCCCTCCAATGGATGATACAGCTGTATTTAAACAATTTCTCCCACTCTAGTCTGACCTAAGCTAAAGACTGATCCTGTCATTTTTGTCTCTCTCTCTCTCTCTCTGCTATGGATCCCTCTCATCGGATCCTATTACATATATGAAATTTCAAGAAAATCCATTGAAGATGTGTTCGATAAAATTCACAAAATACTGTAAAATGCATTCACTAAAGTGGTACTTCCAATTGGAGAAATTTCGGCAGATAAGTTTACTGTCAGTTTCGATGGTGATATTCAAAGGATGGTGATTCAATATAAGTATGAGCTTTCTATGGTTTTTCGTTTTTGAAATATTTTGTTCATATAAATTATTTTCTAAAAAAAAACAAAGAAAAGCCTAACCCCACCTCTCTCCCAAAACCCTTCTTAAATAAATTTTCCCGGTAAAAATGTTTCCAAAAGAAATAAAAAAGCTGTAGCTTTATATATGTTTAGTTGATATACGAAGTTTAACGAAAATCGTTGGAGCCATATTTGAAAAAAAAAAACTGCAAAATCTATTCAAATAAAGTGGTCACATCCGCTCAACTAATTTTGACCAAAAAAACGTAATTGTCACGTTCAGTAATATATATTGATATATATTCAATAATATCGTGTCAGCATCCTGTAATTTTCCGCTTTTGAGGTATATACACACAGACCAATTTAAAAAAAAAAAACACGTTTTCTGTCTCAGGGAACCTCAAAAAATCCTGTATTTCCGGTGAAAGCTCGATATGGAAAATATGACACGACCACAATACTACCCTCTTAATAGAGGAACAAGGAGAAAGTAAAAAAAAATAATAAAATGTCAATTAGAATTATGAGAAAAATGAGTAATGCCTACGTATTAATATTTTTTACACAGACTTTTTTGTTATTATCTAATTTGAAATAACGAAAATACAATTAAATACAAAAAACCTGACAGCTAAACAAAGCATAAAAATTGCGAAACAAATTTAAGAAATTAAATTAAAGGGGGCAAAACTTTAATTGAAAGTGAAAAGCTGTAAAGTCTTTCTAAAAAGTAACAGCTGATATATATTTGCATTAATATAATGAAATTTCACTAGAACTTTATATTCATGTAAAAGAGGTTGGGGTGGGAGGAACTGTAAAAAAAAATAGAGCGTACAGAGTATGTTGGGAGTGGGGATGGATGGATAAAAGCATACCATTATGATGGCCGATAATGTAACGTTGCATTTTAATAACGTTAGAGTGTGCTGTTGTATATCCAAAGGGTTTTTTTTTTGTTCAGTTTAACTCCCTTCACACTCGCGTTGTTATATTTTTTGGACTCACTGTTGCATGTGTGACGTCGCTCTACGCTTCTTCATAAACATCAGTCACCTTTTTTTTTTCTTTTTTTTTTACTCCAACCCAATATGTTTCGATAATTTGTGACGTCATACTTAAATGGGTTTTCTTTTCCTTTATTTTTTACTTTCCCTCCTCCTAGTTGAAGGAAGTATTGTAATCGTGTCAAATTTTCGATATCGAGTTTTCATCGGGAATATAAAAAAGTGGTTTTTAGAAAATGGTCTGTTTTTGTGTGTGTATGCGAACAGCATAGTTCAAAAACGAAAAGCCGTAGAAAGTTGAAACTTGATATTCCGTTTAGGTATCACAATGGGATCCGACAATAGTTCAGCAGTCAAAATTCCTCCAACCGGAAGTAGCACTTTACTTAATGGTTTTTTTCTACTTTCTTGCAAATTTCTCAAAAATGGCTCAGACGATTTTCTTCAAAATTGGTATATTAACTACAAATTTAAAGATCTAAAACTTTTTTTAAAAATATTTATTTAAGGGGGGGAGGTAGGGTTATGTTTTCCTCTAAAGTGCTATTTCAGTAGCAGTAGTAGTAATGCCTATTTTTTTCAGGCGGGCTTAACGTCCAACTCCAAAGTAAGTGTCGTGGACGGGGGTGGAAGCACCTACTTTACTGTTAACATTTTTTAAACAAATATAAAATTTAGCAGTTATACGCGGAACTCGAACTGGGGCCCTCCCACTTATAAGTCCATGCTCATAACCACTACATCAACACCCGCCCCAAGTGCTATTTCAGTTTATTATAGAATTCTTTCATCTACATAATATTAATTAGAATTAAATTTGCTGTTGAAATTTCGAGTTTGAAAAAATCGGATGACCGGAAGTGTGTTTTTACTGAAATGTATTTTTCAGTTCTTTGGTATTTTCTCAAAAATAGCTATAACGATTTTTTTTTTTTTAACTTGCAATGTGAACTACACACATAAAGAGCTATAACTTTTATTTGAAACATTTCTCCTGGTGATATCATTTAAGGGTGCATTTGTAGGAGAGGTGGGGTTATGTTTTTCTCTAAAGTGCTATCATAGTTGATCATACAATTCTACCATCCAAACAAATTAATTAGCAAGGAATAGTTGGCCAAAATTACGAGTTTCAAGAAAATTAGTAAACCGGAAGTGCGCTTTTCCTGGACATTTTTTTTCAGTTTTGGACGAAATCCAACGAATTTCATCAAATTTGGTACACAAACTATAAAATTTGTCTATTAAAATTTTGAAAACAGGATTAAAAGAAAGTTGTGTGAGTGTATGACACCAGATTTTTTTTTTATCCGTTTACTGTTGGCTTCATCTTCCTTTAATTGAAAAAAAACATTGAGACAAAATCTGGTGTGGGAAGCCCCCTTAAATAAATTTTCTCAGAGAAAATGTATTAAATAAAAGTTGTAGCTTTTTATATGTATGCGTAGTTAGTAATGCAAATTTGAATAAAATCATTGGAACGCTTTTCGAGAAAAATTGTATAAAGAAAAAGAAAAAAAAAAATGAAAAATCTATTCAGCGTGCGCTTGCGTATGCTTGGGTTTAGTTTAAGCGCTAGCATGGGACCCAATAATGTTTTGAACAAAAATCCATCAACCGGAAGTAACATTTTACTGAAAAAGATTTCTTGTTTTTTTTTTGTTTTTTTATATTTTCTTGAAAACGGTTACAATGATTCTATTCAAACTTGGTATATTAACTACACATAGTTTCGGACTTTTATTTGTAACATTTCTCCGGGAAAATTTATTTAAAGGGGCGCCTGGGGAGACGAGTGGGGTTATACTTTAATCTCATCACCAGTCTTTCTCACCAGATTTTTTTAAATAATATTATTTTATAATAACTAATGATGTAATTTTTTATTACTTTTTATTGCATTATTGAAGAAAAACAATAATACAGTAAAGTTATAAATATATACATGAAAGTGTATAGTGAAACATGTTCCGCAAACTTTGTTATTCATATTGTTCCCATGTGCATATAGTAGAGCACAAACTTGTCTAGTAGGACCCCCGCGACATGAATAATGCATTTTGCATCTGCGTAAAATGTAAAAAGAAGATGAAGTAGTAGTAAAAGTAGCGGCCGAGAGCCAACGGGGAAGGGGGAAATATATTTGTAACCAAGGGAGATAGATTCTGCTGAGTGTGTTGATGCTGGGGAAAATTGTTTAGAATGATGTATTGTTTCCCTAACAATTTCAGGGGAAAATTAAAAAAAAAAAAATAATATCTATATAAATAAAAATAAATTGAATTTATGCCTAATCGTATTATTTTTGTTTTAGGCTTATTTTTTACAGACGTGTTACAGATTTGTTACATTATTGATGGTTTTTAAATCAACAAAATGATTAAATAATAATATACTTTTTAAATTTCTTTATAAATTATTTAATTGAAATTATCAATAATAATAACAATTTAGAATGATTTGTTGCTTCTTAAGGAGAAACGAGTCTTTTTTACACGGAAATTGAATTGCACGGATGAAAATGCGTTTTTTACAATTCGGAATAAATAAGTATAAAGAAATCAATCAATACGTTGGATTAATATTAATCTCCAATGAATATTGTTTTCGTAATACGAAATAGTCACAATTTAATTGAATTATATTATCACCGGTAGGAAACTAACTACCAAGGTAACATTTTAATTAGTAATTTACAACTTTCAGCTTCTGGTTTACCGTAGATATATATTATTAAAACATGAACTTTAAACTTTATACTTTCTATTGCTGTAACAGGAAATAATGTGAACGTTGTATAATATTTCCCGGTCTTCGTGGCCACAACAGTGTTGTTTCAGTTTTAGTGGTGTGGTGACACTACCCTGAAGAAGTCTATTGCAATAGTCAGGTGAAAAGTGGTTATAACAAACAACTGACACGGTCTCATTCCGATGACCTAATTGTTTTAATGTGAACGTATTCAAAAAATCATTTTCATTTTTAGTATCTCTTTCTAATATTATAAGAGGAAAGTATTGCGATCGTGTCAAATATTTAAAATCGAGTTTATACCGGAATATTACTATTATGGTTTTTAAGAATGAAAGATACCTAATGTGAAACATTCACAATGAATTTCTCTTAATGAAATTATCAAAATTTTATTAAAAAAAAAGAAGAAAATTCTCTTTAAACTCTGGAATTTTTACAGAACATGTAGTTGCTTAAGGACTATATGGATTGCAGCACACATGATAGCACTCTGGCATGAATTTCAGAAATATTTTAGCTCAATTTAGAGGTAAACCTTAACGTTTCAGATTCACCAGAATCCATTTAAAATTAACTTGTGAAAAACACTCATACGACTTCCTCTTATTTGCAGTTTGCATAATAATAATTACAAATAGGGAAGGGAATAGCTAAGTGGTTAGCGTACTGGACTCTCACGCTGACGTTTCGGGTTCGGCCCTGGTACCCTTAGATTTTTTCTTCCTATGAGCCTCTACAGCTCACTGTCGGTGATGGACAGTGTTGTTTGTAATGAGAAACCACTGTTCGAAGGCCAGCAGTGCACCGGAGAAGGCGCCTGGGCGCCGATGACTATGGATGTTGACGCGCCTTAAATTATAAAAATAATAATGAATAATTGACAATTTTTATAGTTAGTATACCAAATTTAAAGAAATTTGGCACAAAGAGGAAGGGAAAGTAAGACATTTATTTTAAAAATTCTATTTCTACTTTCTCTTACTCCTAGAGTAAGAGGAAGTATTGTTATTGGGTCAAATTTTCGATACCAAGATTTCACCTAAAATATCCGTTTTGATGTCCCCCAAGTCCAAAAATATAGGTTTTAGCGAATGGTCTGTGTGTGTATATGTATGTGATTAGCATAGCTCAAAAACCATAAACCGAAGAAAGTTCAAACTTGTTATTCCGTTTAGATATCATCATAGGATAGGACAGACGTTATCTGTCAAAATTCCTCAACCGGAAGTACTACTTCACTGAATGTTTTTTTTTTTTTTAAATATTTTGCAATTTTCTCGAAAATGGCTTCAACGATTCTCTTTATATATTAATTACACATTCAAAGATCTACAATTGTTATTTGAAACATTTCTCCGCGTTAACTCATTTAAGGAGGCTTGTAGGGGTGGTAGGTTATGTATGCCTCTAAAGTGCTATCTTAGTTGATTATACAATTCTACCATCTAGACAAAATTAATTAGAAATAAATAGATTGCCTAAATACCTAGTTTCAAGAAAATAAGTAAACCGGAAGTGCGTTTTTATTGAACAGGTTTTTCAGTTTTTGTGACTTTTCGCCCTAAAAATATGGACGAATTTCATTAAATTTGGTATACTAACTCTAAAGTTGGTCAATTATAATTTTATACCAGACTTTTTTTTTTTTAATATTAACATCTTTGTTATTTAATTTTATACATATATTTTCTTGCAAATATAATACTTACATATCTCAATATTGACAGATATTATTTAATTTTCACAAATGTTCATGTTGGATTATTCATGAATAATACATTAACAATTCTAACCGTGCTTGTTATCACTAAATATTCTAATTCACGGACAAGAACTGTGGTGCAGCATTTCTTGCTTCTAATTAGTGAACATTTCCCTCACTAATAGTCATGGGGAAACTTCAAATTTCCTTAGACGAACAAAACATTTATGAAAATGTTATGAAACAGTCCTCTTTACAGCTTTGAATTATGAAAATAAATTTTAAAATATATATTCCTATTTTTAAAAATTATGTTACCAAATTGTTAGAATTATTATTGAATTATTTCTTTGGCGGCTTTAAAAAAGGTTGAAATGTTAAACAGTTTTTTGTTTTTGTTGTTTTTTTTTACTTGAGAAAAAGAAAAACTGATTGTCAGATTTTTCCGGCTTTTACCGGAAATACATATTTTCAGGTCAGAATATGAAGATTTTTTTTTTACTTTCTCTTACTGCTTGCTATAAATATGGAAGTATTGTAATCGTGTCAACTTTTCAATATCAAGTTGTCCCCGGAAATATACTATTTGAGGTCCTCGAGTCAGAAAAACGTGTTACGTTCCGTATTAGAAATTGGTCTGTGTAAGTGTACATATGTATCTTTCTATCTGGCCGGAAGTACCATTTTACTGAATGGATTTATCGTTTTTTTTTTACATTTTCTCGAAAACGGATCCAACAATTTTCTTTATACTTCGTAGCTTCAACTTTTATTTTGAAACATTTCTCTAAGAAAATTCATTTAAGGTTTTTTTTTGGGGGGGGGATTGAAGGTCGAGGTTATGCTTCCCTGTAAAATGTTATTTTAAATTGTTATATTCTATATCAGAATTAAATATGTTGCTAAAATTTTGAGAGTGAAGAAAATCTGTTGCTCCAAAATGCGATTTTACTAGATTTTGAAATGTATTTGGTGTGATGTGTTGTATTGTAGTAGATGAGCGGTTTAGTAAAAGGGCTAGTAAGTATATATGTTTAAGAGAGAAGTTTTCTGAAATAAGAAAGTAGTCACCACTGCTAACAATAAATATATTCTAATAAAATAATAACTACAAGTTATTTCCAAAGATATTATAAACTTATTAATATATTGTGGAACTGCCACTGATTCTAAGATAGCGATTCCTGAAGTGTACTGTTTCGGTGTCTACAACAAACTGTCCTTGAAGGAATGACTTCTAATTGTTCGTTCAAATCTTCCCCTGTGAGAAGAAGGGGTAGACAATGCTATCAAGTTCATGAACTCTAAAAGACAATAGTGGTCTTCTCTAACTGAATAGTTCCTTTTGCCAGGGAATGTCACATTTTCTTCATAATTTTGATTATTTCAAATTAAATATACGAAAATCGTATATTTTTTATATTTCTAGCATCCATCACAATTTTTTTTTCCATTTTATACAATTTTCACCATTAAATCAAAGACTTGGTAAATTTTGTATAATAATAATTATACACACAAAGAGGCCTATTACTTTTGTTCGAAACTTTTTCAAAACAGAAAATTTATTTAAAGTGAGTTTTGAGGGATGGAAATGACTTCAAAGTCATTTTACAAATTTTAGATTCTCCAATTCCTGTGAATTGAAGGCGACTACACATCATGTAAGAAAATTATATGTTATGTAAATTGTATATAAATGAAAGTCGTATGAATGGTTTACACCAATTTTTTTTTTTTATTTCATTACTCTCTAAATTTTTCTTAGTTCACTATTTATTTATTTTTGGATTTAAGGCGCGTCAACATCTATAGTATTGACGTCCCTGGGACGTTCTCAGTGCACTGCCGGCCTCTGGACTAGTGTTCTCTCGTTATATTCAACACTGTCTATCACCGTACAGTGAGCTTAGGAAGAAAAAATCTAGGCAGCACAGCTGGATTCGAACTCGGGCCCTCCGCGTGGGAATCCAATACGCTAACCACTTAGCTATTCCTTCCCTCCCTAACATTAATTTAAAAAACGAAAAATCACTGAATATTCAGATTTAATATATTTACTAAAAAAAAAAAATTACAAAATAAAAGTTTTTAATTTAAAATTGGTAACCGGAAGTGACAGTTTAATGAATAGGTGATTTTTTTTATTTTATTTACCTCATAAATTTCTTGAAGACGTTCAAATGTATTGTGTAGTATAATACAATATAATATATTACTTATTAGAGTGACTCATAAGCCGAAAATCAAAAACAGATTTGCTCACACAATAATATATATTAATATTTTAATTTGACTAAATAGTAAATAGGATCGGGGTGAGGGGGTTAGTTGTCATTAGTTTTATTTATTTATTTTTTTTTAATTTATAATGTGGAAGACACTAAGAACCTTTAAACGATACAGTTTTGTATAAAATAAGAAAAGTAATTTCAATGTAATCATTATTTATGAGATGTAAGCTTTTTTTGTTATATATATATACCTATTTATATATATAATAGAATGAAGTCGCCTTGAAAGTAAATAAAGGCTATATTATTATCTCATGTAAGCTGGGCACGTCCACTTGATCTCACAAAAAAAAAAGGTAAATACCCTTTCTGTCGCCCCCCCCCCCAATTCTTTAAGAATAATATATTATTTTAAATTGTTCTCATTTTGTCGACATGTTAAAATGTCATTTTTTTTATTTCTTCAATTGAAGTTCTTTTTTTTTCCTTTTTTATTAATATTAAGCAAATTAATTTAGAAGTAAAACGAATAAAAGAATTAGTTTAAGTTTGTTTGCATCATAATAAAAAAATAAAAAGTAATGGATAAAAAAAATATAAGTGTGTAGCAGCGATTTTCCATCCACAAAGAAGGATTGTTCTAATTGGAATTTACACTAATTAGTTATTGTATCTTTAAAATACTGATAAAGACGTGGTTCTATGGAATGCTACAGGAATGGTTCCTCAGCAAAATTGAGGAAGTTAATAATTTATTCTGATTCGAAGAGTGTATTACAAGGCAATTAAATGTAGAGATCAGAGATATTTTCCGTGATAGCCTGCTTCTTTTTGTGGTCATCGACCGGTTTTGGGCGTTTGCCCATTATCAGGATACTTTTTGTCAAATAGTGTCATAATATAGATTTGCACACAGCATATTTAGTTCATATATTCTAGAGATACACTTTAGAGCATATCAACTAAATTTGGTCTGTGCAAATCTATGTTATCACACTAGTTGACAAAAAGCATCCTGATGATGAGCGAACTCCCGAAACCGGTCGATGACCACAAAAAGAAGCAGGCTATCACGGAAAATATCTCTTGATGCTTTCCAGCTTTGGAGAACCAACCACAATAACTATGCGAAAGATAAATGAATTTATATTATTATCAGTGTCATATTTCGCTGAGGAAACTTCCTGAGAAAACTGAGGTACTTCCAGGTGAGGAATTTTGACAGATAATTTACTGTCTGATCCCATGGTGTTATCTAAACGAAATGTTTTGAATTTTCAACTTGCTGCAATTGAGCCGTTTTTGAGCTATGCTGTTTTCACACAGGTACACACACATACAGCCCATTTTCAAAAAAAAAAAAAAAAAAAAAAAAACTTTTTCTTACTCAGGATACCTCAAAATATGGATTTCAGGGGGAAAACTCGATATCGAAAATTTGAGACGATTATAATATTACTCCATACTTCCTCAGTTAACAATATTAACATCAAATAATTTTTGTTTATTATTCATTTATTATAATAAATTTTTTTTTTTTTTATCATTGTAAATATTGATAACATTTAAATGTCATTACAGTATTTATATAAGAGGGATAAGTTTTAAAAGTATCAAGCAATATTTGAAAAGACAAGGATGACGAAAAAAGAAAGCTCGAACAGGATACAGTAAAGTTAGACTTTCAATTATAATTTGGTACCACCTCTGTTGCCAATTTTATTCTCCTCAGCTTGACAGTCACCACTACCACCCTCTTTCTATTTAGTTCTTCAATGTTCTTATACACCGACATCCAAGTCCCTACACTTCCCCATTCCTACCACCTTTAAATCCCAGTCCTAAAAATACTTTCAGAGGTTGTCTTATTCAATCAGCTAAGATTTCCTGTGTAAATGAGTTTTTCAAACTATTAACTGTTTCAAAAAAGTTAAAATTACAATTATTTACATTACCTTAGCTATCTAAATAATACTTTTTTCATGATTGTTAATTTGAAAATTTAATTTACTTTTATTTAGTTTATCATAGTTTTTCAATAGATATTAATTAAAACAAATCTGGTATGAAACATTTCATACGACTTTCTATTTTTATTTTTCGCGATTTACACATTTATAATTTGACTAATTCTGTGCTAACATTTATTAATTCTTACTGGTTGTTTGCTAACCACTTAAACTAAAAGTCAAGTTTGAACTTTCTGCGATATTGCGTTCACTTAGGCATACACACACACACACACACACACCAATTTCTTAAAAAAAAAAATAAAAAAAAAAAAACTTTTTCTGACTAAGGGGACCTCAAAAAACGTGAAAACTTAATATCGAAAATTTGATACGATCGAAATACTTCTTACCAGAAGGAATAAGAGTGTAATAGGATTCGAAGGGAAGGATCTAAAGCAGAGAGAGAGAGAGAGAAACACAAAATTGAGAGTCCCACTCGCTACTTAGGCCAGACTAGAGTGGGAGACTCTGTTTATATACAGCAGTGCTTATAGCCCTATAGGAACAGTCTTTAGAACAGTTTATACAACAGTTACAACGCATCAGCAACCAACTACTACCCTTCTTTTCACTAAATCTAAATCTCTCACTAACGCTTTCTATATTCGTGTAAAGACCTGGCAGTTTGTGTTACTTGTTGATTATACAGGGTTCATGCATTATTTCCAGTTTATCTATCTTTCAAACCCAATTCTTTCCTTCTTATACCCATTATACTACTGTGTAATTAATAACGTGTAATGAAAATCCGCTGTCTCCTGCGGTCTGGTGCCGTATTCTTCGACAATAGATTTCGAATAGAATTCAATTTTTTATTATTTCGATAATGTGAAATGATGTTTAAAATAATCGAATTTATACATCGATAACCCACAATTTGATCTCTGAAATGTAAACTTTATGATAAAGTCCAGCTAGAAGTTAGATCTAACATACAAAGAGCATTTATGAAGCTTTAGTGAAAGGGAGTACCTTCCATTGGAGCATCAAATCACACAGTACAACAAAGCAATAGATAATAAAAGCATTCTGTACATGATATCTAGGTCATTGGAACTATTCTATGAAAACAAGAATGGGGAATTGGCTATGAAATGGCCTGGAATGGAATCCACAATTCATTCTCAAAATACAGAAGATATTTTGGTGGCAAAGACTGCTTTACAATAGCAATTACTAGTTTAATATTAAAAAATAACTAAACATTTTCTGCAGATAATTTAAGACAAGACACTAGTAACTTTTAATTTTCTTTCTTTATGTTTCTGGGATGTAACAAATGTGTATGTAAAAATTCTTTCTCCACATCTTCACGACTATCTATATATTAAAACCTTGATAAAGACAGGAAACTCTGTCGAAACGCTGGCATAAATGAATGTTTCTTTCTTGACCGATCCTCACGAAATTTCTTTATAACACAATTCATCAACGCTCGACAAATACTTTTATTGAAAATGTGGGAGGGTCCGTAATGCTGGATAACATCTGGTATTTTATCCGTCGTAGCATGCATATTGATTTTGTTCCTGACCGGTTTGGGATTTTCATCCATCGTCAGAGCACATTCACCAAGTTCGTGGACCAACAAGAGCGGTTGTAACAGAAACATTACGTTGAAGTGAACTCTCTACACGAACTTGGTGAATTTGCTCTGACGATGATGAAAATCCGAAACCGGTCAGGAACAAAATCAATATGCATGCTACGACGGATAAATACCAGAAATACTTTTATATTGAAAATAAAGACATAGCAATAACCTAAATAATTTTCAAGTAAAATAAAGTAAATGACTGGAAATTATTATCGATGTCTCAGGCTTATTACGAAAGTCATATTTTCAGAAGATCAGTACAAAAAATATAGAGGAAACAAATCAAGATTAGTTGAAAAGTTCAACTTTGATATTTATGTTCTTGCAAAAGACCAAGATCTTCAGGTTGTTACCACGACAATGGTTTGCTATAAACCGATGTTTCGTCTATATTTCGATAGGCTTGTTAAAGGTAGCACCAAAAAACATTTCTTACAATTAAAAAGACCATTCAGTATAAGGCAACTGAAATCTGGAAAGAGGAAAATGCACGAATAGAGATGATAGATTCGGTCTGAGCAGAACATGGCTGCCACTGCTCTGAGAAAAGAGAGAAAGTAAAAGAAATAAATAAATTACAGTTTTCTAGAATAAAACAGCGCTGCAACAGCGGCTACAACATGGAAGCGGGAGGATAGATATAGATCTTGTTATCCAGCGGCCAATCACCTGCGAAAGGAACTTAGGGAACTTGCTTGCTTATGTTGGCTTTTCCCTTCTCTTAAGCGTTATCATTTAGGACAAGACACTTCTTCATTTTCTTGCCAGTCATCATCCACGAACTGAAACTGGCCATTTCTTTCTTCCAGTTCTTGTCGTGGCCACCCCTTGTTCTTATTCCTGGTGGCACCCTTTTGTCTATTTTACTAGGCTACCTACTTGGTGCCATCCTTCTTAAATGATTGAACTAATTCAACTTCCTCTTTATCGTTTTTCTGATATTTTCTATAACTTCCAATACATCCCTTAATCTATCATTTCTCATCCTGTCCATTCTTTTTTTTCTCAGATACCCGCTCCAAAAATCCATTTCTGTGCTCTTTAACTTCTCTTCAATCATCCTAGAGAAGGTCAACATTTCTACTGCTTACAATAACATACCTTCCATTACAGAATAGAAAATTCTCTTTTAATATCTTTGGAAAGGTTGTGTTGCACGGTAGCATTTCTTGCGCTTGAAATTCTTTTGTACGCTTCCAAGTCTGTTCCACTTTTTCTATACAACATCGACCTCAAATACGTAAATTGCTCTACGGGTCTTAGCGTACTTCCGTCCATTTCCAAACCTGATTATTCCAATATTAGTCTGGAAATCAAGCCAAAACTAAGTCCTAAAGAAGCCTATTGCAATATGAGCAAACCTTGGTCTAAATCAAACAACTGAAGCGGCTCAATCAGAAAACTTACTGTGTTTCACGTGTCATGCCTGAGAAAACTTATTATCTTTATGGTAGTAAAGCATAAACTGCAAATTTAGTAGAAATATGGCCAAGCTACTTATCTGTAAGCTTGTGAACATTAAATGATTAGCTTCTACTTGAACAAGATTAGCTTCTAAAATTTTAAAATTTAAATAAATAATAAAATATTCCAACAACATATTATTACAACAGGTTATTATATATTAAACGGTGTATTATTTAATAAAGAAGAGAAATAAACCGGTTTATATTCACTGAATGACCATTAATAAAAAAAAAAATCATTCATTTAGGGAATCTGAAAATTAAATCAAACTGTAGGATGGGATATGTGAGCGGGAATGGCATGGGAAATATCTTTTTTCTACATTTCCTCCAAAGGGATTTATCACCTCCCCCCGCCTCTCTACTGAAATTTCCATAAAGCATAAATTAATGTAAATTTTTGTCCCTTCCATTTTAGTCAAGTTCATTTTTATCGGGGGGATTGACATTAATAAAGATAGGAATAAATAAATGCGAAAAGAGATTCCATCAAGCCACCAACCCTGCTGATCAGAATATTGAAATAGAACTTGACGTTCAGTTACAAATTTATAGTCATTGTTTCTATGGTTTTGTCTGTAATGCCGAAACTGTTTCAACGTAGAAAATCTACTGTGAAGTGAGTGCGTGTGACGTGTTTAGAAGTACTAGAGTTTATTTCATGGTATGGTGCACCTAAATACTTGCCATTTTTGATGTTCTATTTTTTGACTAGGAAACCGGCAGCCAAGCGCCTGAAAGAAGTGACTAAAATTTACTTGCTCTTTTTAGGAAAGATTTCCTAATTATAGCCTAAGACATGCACTAAACCTCAGGGAATATGGCTACAGGCTAAGAAGAAGTGGGTGCCACCAAGAAAAAGAAGAAGAAAGGGTAGGTCACGACAAAACTGGGAAAATATAGTAACAAGGAGGCAGTTGCTTGTCTTTGATTGACGAATGGAGACTGGCAAGACAGAGATAAGTGAAGAAATGACTTGAACCTAAATGGTAACCCTTAAGTGAATGGACAAGACAACTGGAATAAACATGTTCTTGCTCGCAGGTGTATGGCTGTTGGATCATTACAATCTATTGTTATTAGAATAGTAGGGGGTTATCCATTAGATTAAGGCCATTTCTAAAATGTCTTCTTTCGTACAGATTTAAACATTGGATAAAAAAGAAAAAATAAATTGCTTTAACCCGCAAAGGAAAGCCAATCAGATAATGCCATCTAAATCACATAGTTTACATTTTCTGACACTCTAATACAATTCTTTTTCCGAACGACTTGAATTTTATTAAAATAAATAATGTTTTCTTCTATATATATATATCTCGGCAAGCAAGTAAAAACGTGGACAAAATTTACGATCTTCGATTATAAAACTAGATGGATATTCCTTGAAAGGCAATTTTCTATTCGATATTGTATTGGACGTAAGCCAAGTAGGGGCTGAAAGAATAGCATGGATTTAAAAGGCATGAAACTGAGTAAGGAGATGTGGGGGATCGGAAAGTTAGAGATGATCCAAAAAAAAAAAAGTGAGGGCGTGTCCAAAAGGGATACTGAGTGAGCTACAATTTTTCAATATGTCTTTAAAAAAAAAAAGGAAAATAAAAAAGAAGGAAGAACTGGGAATAAAACTGTAGCATAGCATAAAAGTCTGTGGGGTAATTCCTTGATAATACTAAATTTTACATCCGGTTAAAACAGGCTTTATCATATATATCACTTTTCTCCGTTGTAAAAATTGAGCTATTATTACGTACTTTCTTTTACTCTTAGTAAGAGAAAAAAAAGAAATATGACGATCGCGTCAACTTTTTCGCAAATTGAGTTTCACTAGAGCTTTTGTTTTTAGTGAATAGTCTCTTTGTGTGTGTGCGTGTGTGTGTGTGTGTGTGTGTGTGTGTGTAAGATCAAAATATCTCAATAATCAAAAATAGCTCAAACTTGGTATTCCGTTGTGTTATCTACGAAAGGTATCTGGCATGAAGATTTCGGGCAATGTTCATAAGCCAGAAGGGCAACTTTACAGAAACTTTCTACTTTTTTGTGTGTGGAGTTTTTCGCGATTTTCTCAACAAAAAAAAGAAAAAAAAAAAAAGCGATAACAATTTTCTTTAAACTTCAGATACTATCTACACACAAATAAATATCTATCACAAAATATTATTCTTTAAACAGATTATTTTAATAATTTTATTTGTAACATTTTCATAGGAAAATTAATTTTGGGGGGGGTTCCTGGGGTATAACAGTAGCGTTGTTTTTCTTTATAGTACCACATTATACAGTACTTTACAGTACAATATATTATTCTGTCACTGATATAATATTAATATACTCTAATAATTGATATAGTATAATAATATTAAAAGCACCTCTAGAATCCAAAGAAAATCGTTTAGTGGAAGAAGCAAATGGAAAAATAGAAATAATTTTGGAAAATATGTTAGGGATTTTTAACTTAAAATAAGGTATATTTTAGTGTAGTGAAATGAACTTAGAATCTGTTAGGAGACTATTAATCTGAGGTCAATGATATCCCTAGATTAAGGACTTAAGTACAACACCGTTAGAAAGACCTTTCTAAAATACCCCTTCCGCATTTTTTGAAGTGTGTATTTCAAAGCATTCAACGAGTATCATTCCATCATCATTCGTTTTATAAACAGACAGTGTGCCCAGAAGTATAAAGTTTAACATTTGTGTTTAAATCAATCTAGTATAAGAATAATTCAAGTGCAAGAGTTTCTGTGTATTTATAAGTTATTTCATTATTCACAATTATAACAAATAATTACTATTTGTAAAGTTACTAAATTAATACATAGTTAAATTATTTATTTAAAAACAGTGGTCCTTATTCCCAATTTTTTACAGATAGCGCTCTTTCAATAACGCTCGTGCTACAACATACACACATACTACACATATAATCATTCATATTACAAAAGGTTTGCCAGAAATACAATTTAACAGAATAGGTTTTTGAGTTTGTTTTTTTTTTGGAATTAATCTCGAAACAGACATTATCGATTTCCTTTAAACTTGGGATACTAATAGACTAACTGCCCAGATATAGATCTATCACTTTTATTTTAAGATTTTTTTGAAAAAAACGAAGAAAAAAAAATGTTATGAGCAATATGAGACGTTAAAATTCAATGTACTTGTTCAATATTAAGATCTGACTCTTATACTTGTATATAGATGTACTTTAGACTTTAGCTTGAGATTTAGAGGTAGAGAAATATTGAGCACTCTATCCCGACCAAATAGAACATGCATGTTTGTTCTGTGGTGTAAGTGTATTTATTAGGATGAAAGTATTTATTGGAGAAACTGTAGTTATGAATGAATGCGAATGAGTGAGTGAGTAATGCCAAAGTCAGCCATGAGTGACAGAGTATCAGCCATTAATGAAAAACAAAGATTGAAGTTGTCCTAGCGAGAATGAGACTCGGTCACACCATGTTGACACACAGCCACATATTCCGAAGAGAATCTCAGCCGGGACATTAACAATCCCGCATATTCTATTGGAATGTTCGAAATATGTAAACGCGCGGGGAAAGGTAAATTTGCCGACCAGTCTTACAGATATATTAAGAGACAATGAGGGCAATATCAATAATACTTTCGAATATCTTAGGGAAGTTCATCTATTTCATTTGTTGTGAAACTAGCTGTACATATGTATGTGTTTAGTTGTTTACGGGTGTCTTGTGTAGAGGAATATGATTGGACCTAGATTGTGGGTTTGCTGTAGAAATTGTTAGACTGGTGGGTATGGATATGCATCCCGGATGAGTCCTTACAAATTAGAAACAGGTGCAAAGGACTATAGCTGTAGTGCACCTTAAAAAAATCCAGAAAAAAAACAAAGATTATGGTGAATTCGGGTATCATTTTTTTTTACAAAGGGTAAGGTGTGGACAAATTACGCAACACCAGAGTATAAAACCCGCAAGGTTCATTGCTAAAAAAAAATCTGACTGAAATTACAAGAAATAAAACTAGTTTAATGAAGCCCAGTGTCAAGCATATACAGTCGTCTGTTTTGTTCAAAATTTCTCTAATTTATACAAAATTTTCCGTATCCTAACAGAAACATATTAACAAAAATTTAGTAAAAAATAATCGCACAAGTTTCTTTATTATTCGTATTTTAAGTATTTCTCATCCTAAAATAACTGGTAATCTTTCAATAAATTAGCAATTTTTCAACATATTTGATTGGAATCTACACCATATTGTTATGGCACTTTGTAAACCAACTCTCTCTCTCTCTCTCTCTCTCTCCCAGAAATTCTCTACAATCAAAGAAAATGATTAGACTGCAATATATTTGTGAGATTGTTAAAGAAAATCTGAACGAATAGTTTTTGAGAAAATTGTGGATAAACCTATCCAAACTATTCAATAAAGTGTCATTCAACTTTAGATGTGTTGAGAGACTGTGTATAAAGACAAATCTAATACAGTATAAGAAGAGCTGCTGTCATGGTTCTCCTGGGTGTCAGTGTTAGTCTGTTAGTAAAGTGTACAATGTGAAAGGGTTAGTGAATCTGTCAGTGGTGAGCCGGAGTATTCCTGTGGGAATGAATAATGCTAAACCCAAGTACGCAACCATCTCTCTCTCAGTAGGGCCTTAGGTGTATTGTATGACGGTTGGAGATGTTACTATAAATGTTAAGTTGGTTCTGTTCTCGGACAGGGATAACCGTAGGCCAAGGTTCCTCAAGACGGGGCCAGTTCATTTCCATTGTACTAACATCTAAAAGGAATATCAAGTTTGAATTTACTATTCAAGTTATTACGGTCATGCAGAACAATTAAGAGCTACGAGTAGAGAACACGTCAGTGCTATTTCGCCCCTTTTTCTGCAATAGGGCTTCTTCAGCGAAGTTATTAGCTTAATCACTTGGCCAACACGTGATCATTAAAACGTTGATCTAGTGAACAAGCCAAAAACTATTACAAGAAACCTAGTGCCTATTGCCGAAACATCGGATTATACGGGAACCACTGGCATGCTCTAAATTTGAAAACCTTAAGTTTTTTCTTTGATACTTCGTTTGTAATTAACGTCTGTTTTCTGTATGTCTCTCTCTCTTAACTCTCTCGCTCTCTCACACACAAACACACCATACATCATCATAAATATCAAAGTTGAACTATTCGACTAATCTTGATATGTTTTATTTTTTGTAGTGATCTCCTGAAAATATGACTTTTTAATAAGCCTGAGATATCGATAATAATTTCCAGTTATTTACTTTATTATACTCGAAAATGGTTTAGGTTAAAACAATAAAAATTGTAGATTTCGCAATAATTTAGATAATAATTCGTGAAAATTCACAAAATATATAACTAGAAAAAGAAGAAAAGTAAACCAACAGTTTTAATGAACTTATTTATTTGTCACCAGGAATATATCTTCTCTCTTTCACCCCCAAAATACAGAATGGTTTATCCAGGATAAATTATTTGAAATCATGGCTGTCCTTTTTTTTTTCCAGCCTTCTATTGTGAGAATGAGAGACCACAATAAAGAAATAGAGAAATGTTAAAGAATGGAGGTGAAGGGGTTGGAAAAAGGAGGGGGAGAGTGAAAAATTGGGTCCATTAGTTAAGTTACAGTCTCCAAATTTATGAATGTGATTATTTGGATAGACTAGATTTCTGCTTTAATCCGATTGAAAATCCCAAACTGGCTGCTAGCTAGGCAATTTTCCGGCCACTTCAACAAATCAAACGACCACAACCGATTAGCTTTCAGCCAAATAACGTCCTAACCAATTTACTTTGATAATAAATTATTATATCCTCTTGCGTAAAATAAATCTAAACTGGGTTAAATCAATAATATGTAAAAAATATTTCCACAACTTCACTTATTTCTCTCTTACTTTATTTTTTTTTTAACTAATTATGGTTTTTATCTTCTTCTTACTAGTGTGTGTGTGTATATGTACGTGTGAGTGAGTGAGTGTGTGAGGCAGAGAGAGTGTGAGAGAGGGTGTGTTTTTTAGCAAAATATCCTAAACTAAATTTCGTGTGAAACACTCACCCCAACTTCCTCTTACTCCAATTACGACAATTTGATCAAGAAATTCATTAAAATTACAACGTTACTATGTTTAGTTGGGTTGGTCATGAAAATGGTGCCCAGATGGTGCTACCCTTGTGGTCTGCAATATAGTTACTTTCAGAAAACTGTAATAAGAACCACATATATGTACGGTTCACAATCAAATATATTTTGGTGTAGGTATTCAGGGCAATTAAAATTATAGCTTGCTGCTAATTTGATGAGCCTGGACAGAGATGAAAACTGGTCTGTCTAGTTTTAGGGAGTATGGCCACTGTTTTCCAGGTTGAGAATTCTTGAATGCTTAAAGACGTGAGGATATTTTCTGGTAGTCATAATTTAGGTAGCACTAAAAATGCGGGCGAACGTAGGAGAAAACTTAAGGTCCTCGCTCAGAGAAGTAGATTGGCACTTTTCTGAGTACATGAACATGCGGGAATAGAGGACAATGAGAAGGCGGACGAGTTGGCTAAGGTGGGAATCCCACTACCGTTTTGTGGTCTCGAACCAGCAGTAGCCGTTCTACAACGCAATTCTACAACAGAACAAGTTAAACAAAAAATGTGGTATAGGGGAATTGGAGAAACTGAAATGACCCAAAAGTGTTTCTCCAGGCTAAAAGATTTATACAACGCATAAGACAAAGAGACTTTCGTTTATGTTTTCTCCCTGAGTAAGATACAATTGACAATCCTTGTATGTGCGCTCACTGGACACATTTGGATAGCCAGTCATTTACAAAAAATAGGTAGGATGTCTACTGCTATAATTGTGACAATACAGTCAGGAAAACGTTGTATCAGTATCTAGGTCAAGTATCCCCGTTTTGCTAATACTAAGTTCCGTATATCTGGTCGGTCAATATTCTTAAGGGAATGCTTAGGGTATGGGCGTTGGTAATAAGGATTGTAGATTGTTGTAGGGGATTAGTGCACTGCGACGTGAAAGATCTATTGTGCCCCCCGGAGCCTTCTCCAATTCACAGCCGACCTCCAAGCGTTCTCTAGCTACAGACAATACTGCCCGTCATCGGACAGTGAGTTGTAGAGGCTCCTAGGAAAAAATTATCTAAGGGCAGCATGCTGGATTCGAACCCGGGACCTCCGCGTTGCTAGTCCAGCGCGCTACCACTGAGCTAATCCCTGCCTTCTCCTTTGGCTTTCGCCAATTAACTAGGGACGGAGCCTTAGTTTGTGCACTGTGTTTGTCCTTGTCTGTAAAGTGTAGAGTGTATGTAGCTTAAGTGTATTGTGTACTGTTCTGATGAAGTGTATGGAATCCTGAGCTGTGGTAACCCGTGGGGGCGCTACTCCCAAGTAACTGCATGCAACAGATACCCCTTGCGGGCCCCCACGATCAAAACTTCTTTTAATGAACTCTTTTAATGAGTCAATGTAACAAATTTAATGAAATCAATCGGTATTTTTATGGTGAAAACTGCAGAAAACTGAAAATTGAAGAATTTTGTCAACCTAATAATTCTAATTAATATATAATGATAGAATTATATAATAAACTGGAAAAAAGTACTTTAGATAAAAACATAACTCCATCTCTCCCTAAAATGAATTTTCCCTGAGTAATGTTTCAAATTAAAGTTGTAGCTCTTTATAAGTGTAGTTGATATGCTAAGTTTAAAGAAAGTCGTAAGTAACTGAAAAACCCATTCAATAAAGTGGTACTTCCGGTTGAGAAATTTTGACAGAAAAGTTCCTGTTGGATCTCATGGTGATACCCAGACAGAATGCATGTTCATGTATGACCAGAAAACGGTGAATCAGTATCTAGGTCAAGTATCCCCGTTTTGCTAATACTAAGTTCCGTATATCTGGTCGGTCAATATTCTTAAGGGAATGCTTAGGGTATGGGCGTTGGTAATAAGGATTGTAGATTGTTGTAGGGGATTAGTGCACTGCGACGTGAAAGATCTATTGTGCCCCCCGGAGCCTTCTCCATTCACCGACAGCCACCTCCAAGGCGGTTCTCTAGCTACGACAATACTGCCCGTCATCGGACAGTGATTGTAGAGGCTCCTAGGAAAAATTTCTAAAGGGCAGCATGCCTGGATTCGAACCCGGGACCTCCGCGGTGCCTAGCCTCGCGGGCTACCACTGACTAATTCCCTCCTCCTCGTTGCTTTCGCCAATTACTGGACGGAGCCTTAGTTTTGCACTGTGTTTTGTCCTTGCTGTAGAAGGGTAAGGTATGTATCTTGAAGTGGTATTGTGTAGTGTTCTGGTGAAGTGTATGGAATCCTGAGCTGTGGTAACCCGTGGGGGCGCTACTCCCAAGTAACTGCATGCAACAGATACCCCTTGCGGGCCCCCACGATCAAAACTTCTTTTAATGAACTCTTTTAATGAGTCAATGTAACAAATTTAATGAAATCAATCGGTATTTTTATGGTGAAAACTGCAGAAAACTGAAAATTGAAGAATTTTGTCAACCTAATAATTCTAATTAATATATAATGATAGAATTATATAATAAACTGGAAAAAAGTACTTTAGATAAAAACATAACTCCATCTCTCCCTAAAATGAATTTTCCCTGAGTAATGTTTCAAATTAAAGTTGTAGCTCTTTATAAGTGTAGTTGATATGCTAAGTTTAAAGAAAGTCGTAAGTAACTGAAAAACCCATTCAATAAAGTGGTACTTCCGGTTGAGAAATTTTGACAGAAAAGTTCCTGTTGGATCTCATGGTGATACCCAGACAGAATGCATGTTCATGTATGACCAGAAAACGGTGAATCAGTATCTAGGTCAAGTATCCCCGTTTTGCTAATACTAAGTTCCGTATATCTGGTCGGTCAATATTCTTAAGGGAATGCTTAGGGTATGGGCGTTGGTAATAAGGATTGTAGATTGTTGTAGGGGATTAGTGCACTGCGACGTGAAAGATCTATTGTGCCCCCCGGAGCCTTCTCCAATTCACAGCCGACCTCCAAGCGTTCTCTAGCTACAGACAACACTGCCTATCACCGGACAGTGAGCTGTAGAGGCTCCTAGAAAGAAAAAAATCTAAGGGCAGCATGCTGGATTCGAACCCGGGACCTCCGCGTTGCTAGTCCAGCACGCTACCACTTAGCTAATCCCCTTCTTCTCCCTTGGCTTTCGCCAATTAACTGGGGACAGAGACGCTGTGTACTGTATTTGTCCTTGTCTGTAAAGTGTAGAGTGAATGTAGTTAAAGTGTATTGTGTACGGTTGTGATTGGAGTGCATGGAGTACTGAGCTGTGGTAACCCGTGGGGTCGCTACTCCCCAAGTAACTGCATGCAAGAGATACCCCTTGCGGGCAATTAAGATTACCTAAAGATATTGCAGTCATATCGGTAAATAGCTTGCGAAGAGCTTTCCTTTTCTGAGGTTGGGAATAAGATCCCACATTGGCTCAGGTCCGAGTTTAGATCCCCTGTAACAGCAATCAAAGAGAGCAAAGAGAAGCTCAACCACTCTCTCGGACTGGAGTGGGAAAAGCTGTATAAATATAGCTACGGACAGTCATAAAAACACAGCTGAATTCGGTTCAATAATCCAATTGCTACGTGCCATTTTCATACCGCTCTACCTTAAAACATTTCTCCATTGTAAAGTCCAGGCAGTCTGTGTCTCTTAATTAATATATTAGTTAACCAGTGTTACCCAAGTGTTCTTCTTATAATCTCCTTATCTTTTCAATCTTTTGAGGTTTTCCCTTAAAAATCACGAATTATAGCCGAACAATCAGATCACAGGTCCACTATTTTTTACTAATGCTGTAGAATAACGCGAATAAATATGATGATTCAGTAATATGATTTATATATAATGATACTTTCTTACTTGAAAGATTTGCCCGAATAAGTGAACAATTTGCAGACGCTTACAAGTAATATTTCCGTAGAGAATTTAACACCTGACACTGTTATAATATAATACAATAGATAATAAGTTCCTGAATTATGTATTTATTATTCATACCTATAAATTATCAAATCAAGTAACAATTAATGCATACTATCAGATTATTAATTAAGTATATTTCTATTTAAAAAAAAAAATCTAGAGTGAAACACTCACGCGGCGTTCTCTTTCTGCAATTTACACATAATTACTATTGGAAAATACCCTTCAAACTTATAATTTTTACCAAATGTTAAATTGTCTTCAATGTCATGTCAATAGGAGAATCTAAACTTAATAAAACCACTTTTATTGAAGAAAGCTTAAACTTACCCCTCACCCAAAACTCCCCTTAAATGAATTTACTCGGAACAAAGTTTCAAAAAAAAAAAAGTGTTAGATCTCTTGGTATGTATATATATAGTAGTATACCAAGTTTAACGAAATCACTTGGTGTCTTCAAAGAGGCATTGGCAGAAAACTGAAAAGTTGCACCTGCGATCATCAACCGATTTTCTTCAAACTCGGAATTTGGGTAATATATTTCATTCAAATTAATGTTAATGGATAGAATCGTATAATAATCTAAAATAGTACTAGTAATAGGGCTCTTCTAGCAAATCCCCC
>JAAEAF010000112.1:401328-424053 GCA_011037195.1 Triatoma infestans | reverse complement strand
CCCTTTTGTCCATCAGTTCATAAAATTACGTTACCAAAAAAATTCCATGACCTCACATCCAACAATTCTAACCCTTTAGTCCAACAACTCTCTTCTTTTTCTATTCCACACAACCCTTCCAGGAGAATGAAACGCCATTGGCCACGCGACCATCTAACTTCTCCTTAGCATTTTTTAGTAATAATTAGGGAGTACCTCCACTGGGAGGCATCTCCTAACAAGACATTCACGCCCTTTTATATAACTACCATCATATTAACTTATAATATGTTTGTATAGTTGTGAATTTCTTAATAAAATAAAAAAAAAAAAACAAAAAAAACAGCTCTATCAGAACTAAGACCATTCAAAATTTCGATATTTGACTAATCGGTTTTATGCAAAAGAAACAATTTTTGTTAATAAGACAAATAATAGTTATTAATTAGCTCTGCCAATATTTTCAAATATATTCCAACAGGTGCGGCATAAAATATTGTCTTCAATTATACATAATATATAATGAAATTCGTTTTAAAAGTTTTAGCAAAATATATAAATTTATTCTGATCATTCTTTGATGGAAATTGCTTTGCTACTTTCTAACTCATTGTAAATTCTTCTCCTACAGAAAATATGTTATGGAAAGTGATTTTTAACGTTTTAAAGTATAAATAAAACTTATGCGGGTTGCACCAAAACCTTTACAATATTCATTTGCAAGTTTCGTAACATATGGTAAAATATTATATGAACTGTTCCGTTCTGTCTGTAAGCCTTCAGGCTATTTTTTTTATTTTTGCCTTGCCCTCAAACTATATATGATGTTATAGTTATCTCTGAAAATAAAAATGCTGTATACTTTCTAGTTATATTCAAAATATTTTCTATTCTTTCTAAACAGATGTAAAAATAAATTCTTTAAAATTCGATATTAATAATGATAATAATAATAAATTAATTAATAACTTTTTTTTTTTAACTCCTTACAAAGCTAACATGTTACAGCATAGAGTTGGAGAGATTATAATTACCAATGATAAACAAAAAAAACACAAATAACAATAGACCTATAAATAATATACATAATTATTTTACAAACAAAAGATTTTACCTAATATCATTAATAATTAATGTAAACAATCAATGCAATTCAATAAAATAATTTTTATTTTTATTTCTTTTTTTTTATACTGTTTATTTACAGAAGTAAAATTACAGTAGAGTTGGTTTACCATAGTAATAATAATAATAATAATACAAATATAATTAAAGAACATTACTAAAGTCACAAACATAGGTATATACCTATTTTAAACTAACTAACAAATAAGTGAAAAGTAAAGAAAACTGGAATTAAACTAAACAAAAAACAAAATAAAAGAATACCTGGGAGACTAATATTAATAATAAAATAAAATTCAATATGTGGCTAAACTTAACTTAAGTATTACAATCGTGCTTACCAGACAGAAAAGTAAAACTACTCCAAATTATCGGAAATAAATCTAAGTCTAATAAAAGATTTAGTAAAGTAAAATAGTTTATTCAGGTAATCAACATTCTGTGGGTTTAATATTAAAGTAATATAAGTGTCGGTTATACAATTCAGGTATCTATCTCTTGGAGTGGTGTAATATGGGCACTCAAAAAACACATGTTGGAGCGTCTCCGTTTCACCGTGATTACACTTTGGACACCGTGCTTCGGTGTCTAACCTGTATGTGGTCCGGTTTGAATACAAGATGACCATCTTGCTAGGTGATACTCTCAACTGACTGATCAATCTTTTTCTTTCAAACGGAATGTTCCAATTTAAGTACGGCTGTACACAGTTATCAAAGTAAATATTTTTATACAAACAATTGTAAGTGGAGCCGGTCACACGAGAGACATCCTCCTCCAACAGTGCCTTCTTATATTGCCTTAGCATTTTGCCTTTATGGGTAATAATCAGATTGACATCTTGCTCATTCCACAGCCATTCGTAACCTATACCAACAATAATCTCTCGTAGCTGACTCACCCAATTGAATTTTGCGCTATTGGCATTAATTGAGTTATCCAGAGAAATTAATTTATTAAAACATAGGCGTGGTAATCTATTGCCGCACATGAGCAGAATCTTGATCCACCATTTAATAGCCATTTTGACTACATGAAACCTTATTGGTATTACACCTGTTTCCTTCCTGCCTATATAATTTGGAGTTTGTTTTGGCCAGAAAAATAATGATTTAAAATATTACATTTGAATAAGTTCTAGGTTTTCTAAATATCTGAGTGCCCATATTTCACAGGAGTACAGTAAGACGGATCTTACTAGACTGAGTTTGACATAATAATGCCTAAATAGCGGAAGGAACTAGTTATTTCAATTCTAGTTTGAAATAATTTTTATTTATCAAATCCATTACAGAGTATCTTACATTGGTATACACTTCTAAGTTGTTAACACATAGAATCTAATCAACATGACCTATTCATAATTTTCAAATAGAGAGGAAATAGATATTCTGAAGACTCACAAAAAATTAACAATTTTTTACGTAAGCAAAAAAAAAAATGTATATATATATACCCCAAAGAACTTGGAGATCAACCAAATTTACCAAAACAATTCAAATAACTTATAAAATTGTAATTTCTTTCTTTAATTTAAAACGCGTCTTCTATGGGCATTGGCGCCCGGAACCTTCTCAGTGCCCTACCGGGCACTGGCCAGTGTTCTCTCGTTAAAGACAACACTTTCCATCACCGAACAGTGAGCTGTAGAGGCTCCTAGGAAGAAAAAAAAAACTAAGGGATAGCACCGGACTCGAACCAGGGACTTTCGCGTGAGAGTCTAACGCGCTACCCTCAAAATTATAAGTGACAATTTTTCTTCGAACTCATAATTATTTAAAACTAAATAATTATTTGTCCTCAGTTTTATTATGAATAGGAAAATCTAAACTTAATAAAAGAGAAAGCGTAACCTCCTTCTTTCCCCAAAAATTCTTTAAATGAACTTACCTGCAAAAAAAAAACTGTTTCCAACAAAAGTGATATTCATAGTTGGTGCAATAAATTTAATGAAATCCGCCGGTGAAAATTGCAAAACAACCTGAAAAAATTAATCAGTATAAACGCACTTCCGGTCATTGTTTCCCGTGTATGCCCGTTTCCCGTCCGGTACTTTGGGTAGTTTAAAGACCGTGCCTCCCCCTTTTGGAGTTTACCAGTCCCCCGTTGCAAGCTACGGAATCGTTTAACAAGAAGGGGATGTCACTACCATCGAAAGGCTGTTAATGCAATGCCAGACCATGGCAGAAGTGCCTAGGCACACCCCCGCTTGACCCATTTAAGGGCAGGTTGAGTTACGCTCAACCAGCGCGCAGAGTGATCACACAACGTGGTTACACTCCACTACCAGAAGATAGAGAAGGCACTAGTGGTGAACCGCACATATCCAGCAGATGCGCTTCCAGCAGCGGGCTGGCTCCGGGGTTAAATTGATATTGTGAGCCTCCTCCCGCTTAACTTATTGGAGTTATTGGTTAAACCACGGCCACTACGAATCCTACCTCAATTGCAAGCGATTGGCTCGGAAAGTAGCTTGCGCCCGTATTTCAGTATTTCAACTCTAACGAGCTTGAGTGACAGATCGCACGCCCGATGGATCTACAATCCATCCATTGATTCCTGTCCATTGCCTCAAACACAACGTTTCAGAAACCCAGGCAACTTGCAGGCAACCCTGCAAGGGGAAAGGATCAGGATGGGTTGGGGGAAGGAATCCCAAACCTGGAGAGCTAGAGGCTGATTGTATCTCGAAGGATGGGCACTTCCGGTCAACCGATTTTCTTTAAAACACAGAATTTGGGCAATATTTATCTGTAGTTAATATTATATAGCGCTTTATAGGAAAACATAACCCCGCCCCATTCCTCTCCCAAAATCCGGCTTAAATGAAATTTTATCAGAGAAATGTTTTAATTAAAAGTTCTAGCAATTTTTTTTTTTTTTTATGAATACTTACGTACTATGTTTAAAGAAACTCGTTGACGCCATTTTTTGAGATAATCCCGAAGAAGTGAATAAGACCATTTAGTAACGTGTTGCTTCCGATTGACCCAATTTGATCAAAATCTTATGGGACAGGTCACTTAAACTAGATATCAAGTTTGAAATTTTCTACGATTTTCCTTCTTTGAGTTTGAGTTATGTTGATGATACACAGGCTAATATCTAAAAATCACTTTTTCTAAACCAGGGGGCTTCAAAATGCTATTCATACTTTTCAAACATCTATATTTTTTTTATAAATGTTCAAGGAACATCTGGTATTTAAAGCTATTTCAAAAAAGGAACAACTTTCATTATTGCGTAGATACAAAATCTAGGGTTGATAATTTTTATTTCTATTTTCTCCTACGCCTACTATTAGGAAGTATTGTGATCGTGTTAAATTTTCAGCAATAGTGTTTTTATCGGAAATATATGTTTTGAGGTCCACTGAGTACGAAAAAAAAATGATTTCAGCGAATAGTCTGTATTATATGAATATATATATATATGAATGAAATATCTCAAAAACGAAAAATCAGAGGAAGTTAAAATCTTGGCCTGCCTTAGGTACTACCACCGCATATGAAACGAAGTTTTCGAACAAAATCCATCAATCAGAAGTGCGATTGTTACTGAATAATTTTTTTTTTTTTAGTTTTTCGCGAATTCTTGAAAATGTTTCCAACAAGTTTATTAAACTTTGTATTCGGTCTATATATGAAAACCTATCACTTTTATTTAAAACTTTTCACGGGAAAAATGCTTTTTTAGGGTTCAGAGGTAACAGTAGTGTTTCGGCAGGCCAAGATCTGCTTGGGAAATTATAACCAACGGAGGTCGGAGGCCTGCATTGGATTGAGTAAGAACAAGCTCCGCGTACTTACGGGTTTCCTCACGGGGCATTGCCGACTTAGAGGATACCTGGTGAAGCTGGGCTTGGAAAGTGATAGCTCATGCAGATTCTGTGGGGAGTTGGAGGAAACTCCAATACATCTCCTAACAGACTGCGAGGCTGCCACTCAGAGAAGGTTCAGGAACCTGGGCAGCTACCAGGTGGAGGAGGGGGACATACCCTCTCTAGAGCCCGTCAGGGTATTAGGATTCCTCAGGGATCTTAACCTGATGGAGGTATTGTAGAACGGATGTTCAACTGGACATCCGTTCGGGTGCTATGGGCAGGCCTGTGGCACCCAGGGGGCATAGCACAATAGACCTGATCAAGGTCGCAGTGCGTTGCCCCCCCCCCGATAAAAAAAAAAAAAACAGTAGTGTTTAGCTTCTCTCTAAACTATTTGTAATAGTTGGTCTTTTTTGAGTTAGCTTTAAAAAAATAGATGTTCATGGACCATTTAAAAAAATTATATATAGTTTTCAGCTACTTCCTTTTTTTGGCCCAAGAAATGTAACCCTGTTGTTTGAACGTTTGTCAAAGAAAGCCCTTGTGTACATAGTTATCAAAAACAATTGTTCTTAAAAGAGGCCAAAACAAAAAAAAAAGAGTAACTAATCCCTTGAGTCGATAACTCCCTGTATTGCTGTAGATTATAGAAGGAGTGGCTACAAAGCTTATCATTTGCGGCCTTGAAGATTGATTTCAGTTCTATCTGTGATGAATTATTGTATGTTTTTTTTTAGTTAAGAGTTATGAGAACAAATTGTAAATCTATTCGAGTGTATCTGGTGATAAGAGTTTGCCTATACTAAGTACGTTAAACTCAAAGTAGTTGCACATATCGACTACGACTGCAGGCTTTCTGTGTGTGTATTGATCTAAGTGATAGAGGTGTTAGAATAAGTGTTATTATTCGTATTTTTAGGCTGGGGGCTAATCTCAAAACCTCTAAGAACCCTGAAAATAATTGGGACGCCTGTTTCCCATTCAGAACAGTGTAGTTTCTATAAAACGCTTCGATTCAATTATGAAAAATTTATCCGAAATAATTTGTAAAAATGCATCTGCATGAGATGTATTATTCTGTAAAATGCATTGTGGCCGCTATTGCACAAAAAAAAAGAAGAGGTAAATATATTAATTTAAAAAAAAAAGAAAAAGAAATGTAAAGTTGTGTGAAATATTTAAAGATACTTCATTTATTATAATTTATAGAAATATTATTGACAAATTCGTTTCAACTTGTAATTTTTCAAATCGTTGAAATGAATTATTTATTATGTGTGAGGCATATATATAGTGTAGTTGCATTCTTATTATGAGCAGAGTGATATTAATTCGCCATAATTCCACCACCTATAACAACAATATTATAGAATAGAATACAATAATGCTTTATTTTTCAAATTATTCAGAATAATTATCTACATATATATAATAAAACACATATATATAAAATAATATATAAGGCTGTATCGCAGGGGTATTCATTTAGAGGGTGCGATTTAGAGGTAATTCATAATGACTATCCGGAATTCTGGAATTATCCGGAATTTTTACTATAAAAATTTCATTTGAATAACATATTTGAATAACATTTTTTACTATAAAATTAAAAATAAATGTTATTCAAGTTTAAGAACCTTAAAAAAAAGATTACAAATAATTTAGAAATACAATCAAAATCTTTCGAAGAATAATTTATTTTCTGGACAAATTAAAAACTTCATAAGTAATCCATTTTCATAATTTAGCTAAAATTCCAGATGATGATCTAAAAGAATCACGTTTTAATTGATTTACGAATAAATCTTAATCTTAAATTAGATTTCGATGATATAACTTTTGGAAGAGTTCTGGTGTTTATCTTTAAATTTGAAACCAAAAATTGGCAAAAAAGCATTGTCGGTTTTTTTTACTACATTTGTCACAACTTATTTCTGTGAATTTGGATTTAGTTTCCTTTATTTGAAAGAACGAAGTTTCTTTCTACAGTTTGTAATGATAATAGCAAATGATCGTTGGTGATGATGAATATGAAGACATATACTCACTAGATCATAGATTATAGTTAGCGATAATTTGTGAGGAGAAATGAGTGATGATCTTGGTAGCGTGATGAATGTAGAATGGTAGCGTTGGCTGATGTGCCTTTTGAAGAGTGATATGCTAGTTACAACTCTTGCTGGTTTTAAAGGTGGTGATCTAGTGTGACTAATTTGGGGAATCTTTCGTGGTTGGTATAGAGACTTGTTAATTTGTTTAAAGTTAATAATAAATATTAGTCAATTTCTTCACTATTGAAAGTTTATCTGATTGGTACTTTTCAAAGTTGATTTGACGATTAAATGTTAAAACCTCAGATTCTCCTACTGCTAGAGATAGCTTGAAGGTGGGCAATTCGAAAGTTGAAGTTCTTTCTCCAATGCATTGTAGTGGACCTGACAGGGAAGGCAATGAATGGTTAGTTAACGTGCGGCTCTGATAACTGAGGCTCAGTGGTAACGCCTCGATGCGGCTGCTAAAGCAATTATTAGTGCAGCTTTTGTATGACGAATTCGATGGTGACTGGTTCCATTATATATTCTTTCAAGACAAAAAAAATATTTTCATATCTCCCTGAATGTCCTGCTTATTTTCAGGCTAGCAAACTTGAAGATTAGTAAGCGCAACTTTTGTGCTATTTTCAGCGAGATATTGTGCAGAAGATTCAACTCTGCAACTTCTTATCCAAAGTCTATACTTATTAGTGTTATTGTTAAGGCCGCCTGACAGACAATAATGCTTTGGTGTAGATGAAGTCATTGAATGATATAAGTTTTAGAATCAACATTCTAAGAAGTTGAACTAGTTGATGATATAAACAAAATCATTCTAAATTGCTGAAGAGTAGTTGACATGATGAAGAAGAGGGTCGCCGATGCTATAAAATAAAATTATTTTATTTAAGATTAAGATTGTTTGAAATTTTCTAGTTGTTAGTGATTAGAATAACGTATTTAACTATGTGAATTTCATTAGTTTTAATAAATTGTTCTCGCCAAGAATGTAGTAAAAATTATATTGAAATAACTACCGTAAGCTTTAAAACTGAACTAAATGAGGGGTGCTGCAATTTATTGCTTATTCCCATTAATTCTGTTTTAATCTACTTTCTCTCTGTTAGTGAGAGGAAAAAAAATTCTCTTTATTTTTTTTACTGCTGAAATAATCGCTACTTACAGCAGTGTAATTGTGTGCAATGTCGCCACCATTTGTTCACTTTATTAGGAAGCACAGTCCAACTGGCTACTTGAATTATATACTTTACTATTGGGGTTAACGTTGTGTAACTAAGGATCCTATAGGGATGGAAATGCAGACCTTTAGGGAGTCACAGATTTACACACCACTCCTCTCCAACAGCTTCCTAACCTCGCCATATATAGTGTGGCTCTAAATAAGGCAATTGGCGTTAGCCTTTCAGGATAATTCAAACTTGATTCATATAAAATCTCGGATACTATTTTCATTATTATGTATACATTTCTACAATATTTATTTATATACATTGAATTTATTTAATATTGATTATATTTAGAGAGTGTTTGTATTTATATTGATTTCTGTCTGTTACTATTTTATATGAAAAATGATTTCTTCCTTATATTAATGTAAATTATATCAAAATATAATTATTATATCTAACTAATAACTATGCTAATTTTGTTAAATACAATTATATATATTATCTCGTCTTTTTTTTGGAATGATTTATATTTATTTTGTTTCAAATAAAGAAATTTATAAATATATAACAATTTAACAATAAATTAGGAAACATTTATTTATATCTTGAATTAGAATACAACGAAATATTGTGCTTATTTATCTAAAGACGCTCCCTTCAACGTATTTAGTGCTTAAGGAAGATTCTTCCCAACCGTTATTAAATGAAGGAAAAGGATTGTGACATTCGGTCTTTTTTAAAAAAATAAGAAAATTTAAATTCTTGCCAACGTTTCGACAAATATATTGTCTTTTTCAAGGCATAAAAAAAAACAAAAAATTGTTAAATAATCTTCAAAACATAACAATTTATACATAAGTTTTTGAAATTGTTATGTTTTTAAGATTATTTAACAGTTTTTTTTTTGTATGCCTTGAAAAAGACAATATATTTGTCGAAACGTTGGCAAGAATTTAAATTTTCTTATTTTTTTAAAAAAGACCGAATCGCACAATCCTTTTCCTTCGTATTTAGTGCTATCTGATTAGACTTGGGTTCGGATATTTGCTCTAGACCAGGTTTGTTGCTGTTTTTCTTGGTGTAGCTATAAGGGCCCAGTGGGGCTTTGGATAGCGTAGGGTTTGGTTCTTCCTCACAGACATATAATAATAATAAATAATAATCCTCTTGATGTTAAGTCGCACCACACTGTAATTCCTGGTAAATTAATATGATGTTCCTCCATAACAGGGCCTCAGTAAATGCAATTGTGGCAGTTAATTTCGGTCTGGACCATCTTCATTAATGGCATGGACTAATCTTGGTTTCGATTGTTGAATATGTGGATGGATCCGCAATGCTGGATAAATCTGGTATTTTATCCGTCGTAGCGTCATGCATATTTATTGTGTTTCTGATCGGTTTGGGACTTTCATCCATCGTCAGAGCAAATTCACCAAGTTCGTGTAGAGAGTTCACTTCAACTTAAATGTTTCTGTTACACTCACACTTGTTGATTGTAGGTAACATTATAACCTCCCCACATATATACAACCAATAAGTCTGACTGTAATAGAAACGTTTAAGTTGAAGTGAACTCTCTACACGAACTTGGTGAATTTGCTCGACGCTGGATGAAAGTCCGAAACCGGTCAGAAACACTATAAATATGCATGCTACCTCGGCTAATGTATCATAAGTTTTCCATTGATAGCTCTTGCGTTGTACAGACGTTTTTGAGATACCTATCTCACGACTCGCTTGCCGCTCAGATTTTCTTGGGCTTCGGTGATACGTTTCCAGTATCTTTCTTCCTCTATGGGGCTTATCGATTTCTGTGTTCTCCCAGAATGTTTCTTTGAACAATTCCATTAGCTTCAAACTTATCTCTGATTCGAGTTATGGTAAAGTCGTGTTGGTTGATCTGTTTGAAACTCCCTCCTAAACTGTCTTTGCCCTTCAACTGCGTTTTAACACTCCCAGTAGCATTTTAGAAGGAATTTCTTTTTGTCAAAGCTAAGTCTTGACTTCCATTATTAATTCTAATGGTTTTAACATGGAGATAAAAAAAAACATCAATTGAGCTATCAGCTGTTAATAAAGTGTGTATACATTTTTTTCTTGGAACACTTACTTGTTCTCATAAGGAAATATTCCCTAACTTATACTCTTTTTTTTTCAAATGTTTTTTAACTGTTATAGAAGAATTTAATGTTTAAAGATGGATGCATGCAATAGCGAAACTATCTGGCAAATCTGTACCTTAGATGGGTAAATGTACATTCTCTTGCCAAATAAATAACGATTCCCTTGATATTGTAAGTTCACTTCTTGCTTTTTAGTCCGTTGAAAGCTTCTTCTTCTTCTTCTCAATCTAAATCTCTTCTTCCTCACGGTGTAGAGATTGGCGTCAGTTGTGCCTTCCAACTATTCCTGTCCTTCGTCAATTTATTTCTCTTGGCCCTTTCCAGTCTCCTTGCTGTAAAATCTTCTCCGACCACGCCTTACCAGGTGCTTCGCGTCCTTCCTCGATCTCGCTGTTCTCACATTTTCGCCTCCTAGCATGTCCTAGCCACTCTCCCTACATCCATCCTCTTTAAATGCCATCATAGCCTGTTTTGTCTTAGTACTTCCTCCACAGGTTTGACGTCTAGATTTGATCTTAACGCAGTGTTCCTTACTCGCTCCCTACGCGTTTTTCCCTCAATCCTTCGAAGAAAGCGCATTTCCGCTGCTTGGATTTGGCTACGATGTTTTGATGTGGGAGCCCATGGCTCACTGCCGTATGTTAAGATTGGGAGGTATGTATTTTTAAAGATTGTTACCTTAGTACTTTTACAAATTTCTTTTTTGTTTATAAATCCGTTTTTTAAGGCATTAAACAATCTTCCTGCCGAAGCGATCCTATTATTGATTTATGAACTCACATTTCTTGCACATTTCTTTATGAACTCGGCCTTCTTCATTTATATTAACTCCCAGATACTTGAAATTTTCAACTTGCTGTAGGACTTGCTGATTAACCATAACGTTCAATGGTTGATCCCTTTTCCTGCCAATCTCCATCGTTTTCGTCTTCACTATATTGATAGACATATTAATTTTTTTTTAGCTCTTCCTGGAGAATGTTCAAATTATATTGCAGGTTGTCAGCATTGCTCGCAATCAGGACTATATCGTCAGCGAAAGCTAGGACGTTCAAGCGAATGGGTGCCATCCTAATGAAACCCACCTCAAACTTACGCACTCTGACTTGACACCTCTCAAGTACTTCATATAGGCAACTATGAACAGTAGCGGACTGAGGTGCTTCAGTCTAGCCTCAGTCCTCAGTCCGTTGAAAGCCTTAACAATAATTGTCCAAGGAAAATTTTGACGGCTACAAAATATTAGTTATTCCAGCAAGTTCTTGTTTATATTGCACTATTAACTTTATATTAGATATGTTAGGTCTAATTATTTTATTATTTTATATTTTTTAAGGAGATAAGTTTAGTTTTGGCGTCTTATAAGTGTGCTTCGCTTCAATTATACTTTCCGCTTTAATGCTTTGGTACGGAAAACAATCTATAGCAATGAAGTTTTTTTCGTAACAAGAGAAAACTTTTAAAACAGTTTTTACCCATCGTTAGTAGTGGAAGTAGAAATAAGTTCATTCTCATACGATTATTATTTGTACACTTTAGGAACAATACATTGGTAATGGCAGAAGCAGGTTTACCATCAGTCTATAAACTCTACTTATCCTTAAGAACACACAGACATATACACACACACACACGTACACAATAAACACATATATATCTATAATCTGGGAAGGTTGTAGGGAGAATGAGACTGTAAGTAACAGGTGGTCTTTCTAAACTCTGTTGTTCTGACTTGTACACAGGTGGGGGTGGCAGAGAAGTTAACGGCAAAACACAGGAAGAGCAGCAGTAACAGCATCTACGGTGGTGGCTGCCGTTTAGTGCGGACGATCTGTGGCTAGTGGTGGGAGTTGTGACCGCCTCAGTCTGTGTCTACCCTTCACACCGCTGACATGGACACATATACCTCATGTTGACCATGTCCATACAAGCAGCTCTACTCCTAACAACTGTCCTACTGCACATCTCTTGCACAACTACTGCTCTTGAGCTCGGTCAGTTTATTGTTTTTTAAATTTTTTTTTCTTTAATTTTTTAATAAATAATACGCATTATTGTAAAAATCAACATTTTCTAAAGATTTTCAGAAAATTTCTTTTAGTGATGATTTTTTTAATATTGGTACACAAATAATAGATAGATAGATATTTTATTCGTACAGCACCAAAGGTACAGAACAGTGTCAAAAAAAGAAATGTTTCAATCATTTACAGAAGTACTCGTTTATGGAGTAATAATTTTTATTTAGTAAATATTTGTTAAGTTCCTTTTTAAATTTATTTTTTGATAGGCTCACCTGAAGCAAAGACTCAGGCAAACAATTATAGATTTTAGCGGCCATATATAGTGGGCTTTTTCCAACTTTTGAAGTCCGATGTGCACGCACCTCCAATAAGTTGTTTTGCCTTGTCGTAATGTTATGTAGTTCCCCTCTACGCTGGAACTTATTTGGATGTTCTAGTACAAATACGGCACATTTAAGGATATAGCAGCAGGGTAGTGTCAGAAAGCCTAATCGAGGAAATAGTTCGCGACAACTTGTATCCTTTCTAACCTTGCATATTATTCTTACTACCTTCTTCTGATACTTAAACACATTCACCGCTAGTGGCGCGCTTCCCCACAACATTATGCCATAAGTCATGACTGAATGGAACAGCGCATAGTAGGCCGTCTTCAGTCCTTCAATGGTCAGTACGTCAGTCAGTCGTCTCATCAAATAACACAGTCTACTTAATTTCTCACATTTTTCCTCAATTAAGGCACCATAATTTAATTTAGTATCTACTATTATACCTAGATAGCGCACCGTGCGTACCTTTTCTTCTTTTAGTGAGAAGATTAATTCCTGTGTTTTTGACGCGTTCATTATTAAATGATTTTCCGCACAGTATTTAGCCAACCGGTTTATCGCTAATTCAGTATGCTTATTGCATTCCATGGAGTTCTCACCAGTATTGACCAAAGCTATGTCATGTATTGTAATACCTCTACGTTTTTGATGCAAGGTAAATCATTTACATAAAGGACGAAAAGGAGAGGGCCTAAAATCGAACCCTGCGGAACTCCACTTGCTATATTCATTGTCATGGATTTATGGCCATTAACGTCAACAATCTGACACCTACCAGTAAGATAAGATTTGAACAATTGCAACGCATCTCCTCGTATGCCATATACTGATAATTTAGCAATCAGCAAGTCATGAGAGATGGTGTCAAACGACTTTGAAAATCAAGAAACTTGGCAATAACACTCCGTTTATATTCAAATGCCGGGTAAACATGCTTTGAGAGTAATTCAAGAATGCAATCTATAGTAGAGGTGCCTTTCCTAAAGCCAAATTGCTCACTGTTTATTAAATTATATTTAGCAAGTAACTTCTTAATCTTTTTTCAACTCATTTTTCAATTATTTTTTGCAAAAATTGGAATGATAGAAATTGGTCTATAATTTGAACAATCCTTTTTGTTACCCCTTTTTTTATATACAGGAATTACTCTATTCAGTTTTAGTTTTTCTAGCATCCGGTTAAGAATATTAAATTTAAATATAAATAAGAAGTACAAACTATGGATTTTTATAAGAAAGGGCAAAATCTTAGCCAATGTGAAACACTCATACGACATTCTGTTACTGCTGTCAATACGATTTGATTATATAAAATGACAAATTTTCTTTAGATTTCAATTGTTCTGCCATAAATATAGTGGTACCCTTCCGTAGACTTGCAAATAGCAAATTCAGTTAATGCAATCTTAGAGTGTAAATTATAATGGTTGGAAAGCATCAGAAATATTTTCCGTGATAGCCTGCTTCTTTTTGAGGTCATCGACCGGTTTCGGGCGTTCGTCCATCATCAGGATGCTTTTTGTCAAATAATGTGATAACATAGATTTGGACAGAGCAAAGTTAATTGATACATTAAATTTGTGTTTCAACTAAATGGGTATATCAAGTCATTTTGCTCGGTGCAAATCTATGTTATCACACTTTTTGATAGAAAGCATCCTGATGATGAGAGAACGCCCGAAACCGGTCGATGACCACCAAAAGTAGCAGGCTATCACGGAAAATATCTCTTATCCAGCTCTGCGACACCAACCACAACAACCATAAATATAGAGGTGTTCAGGGACAAGTGCCTACCCAGATAGGTAGTAGAAGGTGATTATATTGGTAGACCAGAAGAGAGTGACAATAACATTGACCTAAATCCAAAAAAAATTGAAATTTACTACTCCAAATTCCACAGAATTACGTATAAATTATTTTTTTCTGCAAAATGTTTCAAATAAAGATGGTGGATAGGTTTATGAAAGAAGATCGTTGTTTTGTAGAAAATTCCATATATATGTGTATGTATGTATGTTTGTAGTATATGTGAATAAAATGTATCAAAATCAAATTATGTTGATGATGATTATGATGATCAAACTTGGTTTTCCATTTAGTTAGTACCAACACGAAATTTCCTAACAAAATCTATCAGCTGAAAGTGTGTCTTAACTGTATCGTTTTTTAGTTTTTGCGATGTTCTCGGAATTGCCTTCAGCGATTTTCTATTAACTTTATTGAAATGCAGCTGCATCTGAATTTTATTAATGCATCCAATATTTAGAAATGATTTTGTTCTCATGCGTTAGTCTAGTGGCTAGCGCACTCGTCTTAGGTAGGAGAATTCAATGTTCGATTCCCGTGAGGGCAAAGTCGGTGTTGACCCAGTATCGTGAGAAAAAATGGGAAGCTGCAGTTGGTAGCGCACCTAGGTAGCAAAGATCAGAACTAAACAGCGAGAGAACTGTGGGGCGTGCTTTCTATGCGTTCTCCAATATATCGCCGTCTGGCAAGCTTTGGCCCTTTATGGGCTGTTGCGCCATGGGTTTTTTAGAATTAATTTTACAATGGATTTCCTTTAAATTTGTTGCAAACACTTGTAATTTTAAGGGTCATTGATTTGTTAAGTACCTCTTTGAAAACAATGAATATGGAGTCTAAAAATGGTCTTGCTAAGTTTAAGATTTTTATGAAGAAGAAGTTTATTAAATCATTATAATTACTTTTATATTCAACGTGAAATAGGTGGTGAATGTCAGCAAGTACAATTTAAATTTATTATCGGATAATATCCTAATTATGAAATTTATAGCTAAATAACTATACGAAACAGAAAAGTATTTAAAACTTAACGATGCTATCGAGTATAATAATTTATTTCATTATTATAAATATGAATTGGTATTCTAAAAAGGGGGCAATTACTTCATTATTTAATTAAAGTATAATTCATTTAATTTACTGCCAGAATAAATAGATCCATTTTTATTCGCTCATAAATTCAGCTGTTTAATTACTTCTAATAATTAATACGTGTTTTTTATTGTTTTTTGTTTTACTTTGTATTAATGAGAAGCTTATGTTAGTGGTAGTTTTAATGTTGAAATTATAGTCCTTTTCTTACTAAGGTCGAAAATCAAATTTTTCTGGCAGAAAATTGGTCAAAATTAATGATTCGGATTAGAATTTCTTTTGAACATAGCACCATGAGAGAATTCGATATCGATACTTAATTATCGAAAATTTAGCCTGTTTTTTTTTTTTACATTTTGTAGAAATGAAATTTTCTTCAAATCTTTCTAAAGTTCTTGTATTTTCGTTATCACATTAAATAATTATTAAAAACTGGTAAAAGTAGTGGAAATCACCCACTAGTTTTCTTATGATTTCTTTCAAATAAATCTTGCACAAATTTCCTCCATCCGGATCGATTTCAACGATGCTTAATTATACTATGTCGCCCTAATTATGCCTTAATTATAACCATTTTAATTCTAATTCTAAATCCTGAGATCTCTCAATGCCTTAGACCAAAAAAAGGTTTGCACTCTAGTTTCATCTTACATGACCCCGGATACCTGAAATAGGCCAGGTATTTTCAGTCTTAGGTTCGGTGACAGTGTTCCTGTCTGGAGCCTTAAGAATTGTTTTTGAGTAAAGTTCCAAAGAAGAGAATTCATCTTTCTTGTCACACTTTCTGCAAAGTGGATTCTCCACAAGATGCAAGATGTAGTGTGTTTCCTAAAGAGGCGGAAACCTAATACCGAAACACTGATCCTTCTTGCCTCATTTTTCTCTCCTTGAAGGAAATACAATACGTGGAAGCTTATTGGGCCTCCAGAAATAACATAGAGTGCCTCTGCCCCGCAACTCTCCTTCAGTAGAGAGTATGGTTTCTTGTGAGTCAATTCTTAATGCTCTCATATACAGTTCTATAAGAGATGCTGCAGAATGGTTCAGCATCAGTTTCTAATCTGTCGGCCGTAGGCTATTATGGTATGCCATTGCTTCCATTCCCCTATGGCATTCCACACCAATATTAATCTGACACATTTGCCTCTAAAGCATTTATTGCGGCCTAAATTTCAGAGTAAATTCCTCTACTCTTCTGCCCATTGTGCGCTTGCACGATAACTGATGGCGCAACCTAAATTGGCGAAAATTTCAGCCCGAAAGACTGATGGAATGTAGATATGCTGTTGCAAGTTTCGGCATTCCTTATGAAAGTGCGAGCCTCTATACGAACCAACACATTAATCCTGAAGCCATCTGTATAGGCCATGATATCATTTTTCCTCCTGGGCCTATCGTTATAGTAGTTAAGGTCCACAACAATTAATGTATCTTTGAAATAAAATTCAAAGAGATATGTCGGGTTTATCAGTTTATCTTATACAAAATTCAAGGTTTTTACTTTGGCTTAGGCTCTACTTTACTTTATATGTACTTAAATAGGTATTTTTATTATCTTCTAACTCTAGAGGGCGGACAACTCCCATCTTAATCAGCCTAATACCATTTGGCTACGCCATTGTTGTACATATATATATAGACCTACATAACGAGAATGCTAAATGTTTAAATAGAAGATAAGCCGTTAAAAAAGAAATAGTACAGCTAACATCAAATTGAATGAAGTTGCTACCTGAAGCCTAGAAAAGTTTAGAAAAACTTAAGAAGAAAAGTTAGTGATTCCTTAATTCGACAGAGTACATGTTTATCTTGTTCCAGATTTTGTTATTTACCACTCTCTAATAATTTTTTTAATAGTATTCATTATTGCTATTTATTGCCATTTTGTTTATATTTTTTCCTTAATTTCTTTTATTAATTAAAATTGTAAAGGAGTAAATGGCAACGCTAGTGAATATTGTAAAAAGTCACTCCCTCAGAAGTAAACAAGAAAGGAAGTATTGCCTACTTTTACCGACAAGCTTTGTGTCCAGCCCACCAATTAGATGTTGCCGAAGGCGAATAGTAGGCTTAGTTTACTATATATTACTCACATTAATATATTAAATGAAGGCAATTCATTCAAAGAATTCAAGGCAAAGACTGGGAATCGAATCCATTATCAGAATACACCGCAGCTTTGTGCCCGCGCCTTAATTAAACAGTTATCGTGGCGTCTAGCTCTGCAATAATATTTGAAGAATATAATTCACACTTAGAAAATAAATTAAAAATTAATTCTGAATGTTTGTCAAAAAAAAGATTTGTTAATTATTCGCAATATTAGGCAAATTTTATATTTATACATATAAATATTGCTATAATTTATGGACGCCACGAAATCCAGGTTTTTGTTGTTATTTCAATATTTAAATTTTTATTTTTTTGTATTATCATTCATAATTTAGTTTAAATTATTTTTTGAATGGAAAAAATAGAATCTAGTTCATTAATAAAAAGGAGTAAAGGAAAAAAACAAAAACAAATTCAATAATGTCCTAAAGTCGTGAGTTAACGATATTCAAACACTCTCTCTCTCTCTCTCCACGCGGGTACTGGGACACTTTTGTATGGTTAAGTTGACATCACTGGTGTTAGTTTCCTGCTGTGACTATTCTATGAACCTGGCTCAATGTGTAAATGATAAATGGAACGGGAGTCCATTAGGGTTAAACGAGCCTTGTAATGAATAGCCACATTCATTCAACATATTCAATTTAAAGTGAGAATCCTAAAGAAAAGAGGCGCTAACATTTCCAAATATCCTAGTTTAAATATTTATATAAATAAACTATTTTTGATTTTTTTATTATTATACAACAAATACAATATTTTTTTTTATTTTATTTGAATTTATTATATATTAGTCTTTTTTCAACCAAAAAATTAGGAGGAAAGAATTCAGTTTCAAATTTTCACGTTCTCTTTCATCCAAGACCGATATGTTTGTAGCATAAACATTTTTATACCATAAAAAGTTAAGGACATTTATATAAAAGGTTTAAAAAAATGCAGCTTTTTCATTTATATTTCATCTGTTTTAACTAGAAATTTATTAATTTATTAATTCTATTTAATTTATATTGAATAACAAACATTCACACGGCTTTCTTTAACATTGTAAATTGGCAATTCTTCTTTAGCTTACTAAACATTCAATGGTGAGGGTAATTCTTGTTTACCTTACAGAGCCCTCCGTTTCAACCCATTTGCTAACCTTCAATTGGTGTATATAAACGTAAGCCACAGTTCTCCAGAATTTGATTAAAATCAATTTAAACAGAAAAATCTTTCAAGTGCAGTAACCATTCTAAGTTTAAATAAAATTAATATGAGACCTTTTCAGTCACAAAAACATCACCAACCAACTCTATAGAGTTATCCTTTCATTACTGGAAATTTTTGCAAATTTGAAATTGTAGCGATGTTGTTAATATACCGAAATACTGAAAAATTCTATTATTCTCTAAAAGTTCCAAATTTTCCTAATGGTGGCAAATGGTGCCTAAACAAAACACTAAGTTTACGATTCCTGAGATTTAGCGTTTTTAAGACATTTCGTTTTATAACAAACAAAAACACACACACACACACGCACACACAAACATTGTTAACATTGCCAGCCTTCGCAATGTTCTCTTTTTACAGACAACACTGTCCATCATCGAACTGCGAGTATAGACGTTAGTGTGTCCTACTAAGAGAAAATCTAAGGGCATCACGACTGGACTGGAAACTGAGACCCCTCCACATGTGAATGCAACTCACTACTACATGTGAGGCTGATTCCTACCCTAATACTTCCTGTTACAATGGGTAAGAAAAAAGATAAAAAATAAAACGAAGAAGGTAATCTTTTCAAAAATATTTTTTAGACATTCTTAATCATGCTATTTACCTACTCCTTAAATAAACCCTTGAGCACAAAACTTAAAGTGTTCACAACATCCCGCATTGATAAAACTGATTTTTTTATCTACTTGGATGTTTACATTGTTCATGGTTTCAGTACCCGTCAGCTAGGCTATCCAAGTTTTTCAGCTTTGTTTTAATAATTACAATTATTATAATACATTATTTATACAAAATTTGCAATAGATAAAAGTAAATATAATGGTTGTGAGAAGGCGAGAGAATTTACAGATGTAGTGGAAAAACATACATCTACTCCCCCACCAAAAACATACATCTACTTCCCCTAAGGAAAATGAAAATTGAGAGCTATTACAAAAGTATCACAAGATTAATTAATAATCCTGTAATGAACTTTGGAATTGTTATCTCACGATAGAAATTCGTCTAATTCTAATAAACTGAAACATTTAGTCGTGATTTAGCTGGAGATACATTCAAAATGCCAGATTTCTTTGTCATAGAATAGCGACATATGGTTTATATTTTTGGGTTTTGTAACGGCAGCGCGGAAGCTGCCGCTGAGTATGCTAGCCGTTGGCCTAACAGGAAACCATATAAGCAGCGTATTAGAGACTAGGGGAAACCGGTTCTGTGAGAATAAACTACCGAGGAAACTGATCGTTTCCTCGAGGTGAATACTACCCACTTATATGAACACCTCATTCAATAGCCAGAGGTAAATGGCCCAGAAAAATCAGAACAATATCAGGCTAAGATGACAACCGTAACGAATCCACTACAGACACTGAAAAAATTAATAATGCCATCTTAGTACCTAACGGCAGAAGATGTCTGGATTTAAACTTTTCAATATTAATAAATTTGGACGAAAACCCAAGGTTAAAAAGCTTAAAAAATAATGTATTCCATTCTAGGGAGTTGAATGAAGGCTGCTTTTAGTCCCCCCAAAAAAACAACAATAAAATTTAAGTTTAATTATATTAGTTTACACAAATAGGTTATCAATTGCGGAGTAACCACATCTGAAACCATTTGGCATCTGTATTCAGCTTTGCTTTAAGGACACAATTAAGTGAAATATTCACTAGAGTGTTGCAACCACACCATTTCTCTAAAGTGCTATTTCAGTTTATTACCCAATTCTGTCATCTAAATAATATTAATTAGAATTAAATATGTTGTTTTAAAATTCCGAGCTTGAAGAAAATCAGATGACCGGAAGTGCGTTTTTACTGAAAAGTATTTTTCAATGTTCTGCTATTTCTCTAAAACGGCACAAACGATTTTCTTTAAACTAAGTATGTGAAAAGAGCTACAACTTTTATTTGAACCATTTCTCCGCATAAACTCATTTCAGGGAGTTCTTGGGGTAGGAGTAGGGTTTTGTTTGCCTCTAAATTAATTAGAAATAAATAGATTGCGGAAAGTCCGAGTTTCAAGAAAATTAGTAAACAGGAAGTCTGTCTTGACTGATCGGTTTTTCAATATTTGTAATTTTCTCCATAAAAACATCGACGAATTTCATTAAATTTGGTATACTAACTGTAAAGTTTGTCAGTTACAATTTTGAAAACTGGAGTAAGAGAAAGTTGTGTGAGTGTTTCACACCAGATTTTTTTTTTTTTTAAATTATATTATGCCCAATAAAAATTACATAGCATCAGAGATATTTTCCGTGATAGCTTGGCTTCTTTTTGTGGTCATGGCAAATTTTGCTCTGTGCAAGCCTTGGTTATCACACTGTTTTGACAAAAACATCCTGATGATGGGCGAACGCCCGAAACCGGTCGATTACCACAAAAAGAAGCAGGCTTATTACTGCCTATCTCTGATGCTTTCCTGCTCTGCGTAACCAACCACAACCTATGTTTTCTAACCAACTAATCTATGTTACTGGAACAAATGTTTTCTAAAACCTATCATTTCAAATATTATACCAGATGCCATTTATTTAGCAGCCAGTCTGTTAGCGAAGTAAAAGAATGTGCTGAAACTTTCTGAAATACGGTAGAAGTTGGTCATACCATTATTGTAGAACGCATTTTGCGGCTAATGATCGTTTTAAGCGTAGAAACCGCAGTATTTAATATTTTAATTACAGTTTTAGCAATGCCGTTTCAAAATAATAATTTCTTCACGTTGAGAAGAAGACGACGAGGTTTCGCTCCTATTGAAATAGTTATCTTCTATTGACCAACTATATATATATAGTTGGTCAATAATATATATATATATATGCTTCTTGATTTTAGACCGACATTCATAGCTGGTTTATATTAAATCTTTGAAGTGATTTCAATCAAAATATCTTGCATTTTGCATGACAATGGCCGAGGATGCCTGTTAGATCAATGACGTTTTAGTTTCAGTATGGCATTGGTACAGTTGGATGATTCTCATGATTCAGCGGACGTTTCTCTTTTCGTTAATTACTCAGTGATGCTACAGTAAAAGCCGTGCAATTTTTCATGATATTAACATTTTGCCACTTATTTGTAATTAATTGACTAGCCTACAAACCATGTAATTTCTAAAAAAAACATTTTAGGACTCAGGGATTTCAAAAATTGTATAATGAAAACTTCATTTGTTTCTCTTAAATTGTACAATAACCAATAATTTTCTTGTATCAGTTTATTATTATATGTTTATTTTTGGAAGTGCTAAAATTTAAAACACCAACACTACTGCTACCATATTACCGTATTTCTTAATTCGATTATTTTTACTTTTGCCAGGAATTTAAAATAAAATACTCTTTAATTTTTCACAAATTATTCCCTTATAGTAAGCACTGGAACAGCTCCTGATTGTTTGGTTATCACTTTTAAAACGGTAAAAATAACAAGTTATATTAAGTACATATAATACGTTTCGGTTGCTTGTGTTCTTTCACAGGAAACGTTTATCAACACCCACACACAAGGTATTTAAGTGGAGACCTCACAACTACTTGTATATTGTGTAGTTGCGTAACTATTTAAGTTCTTACAGATGGACCAGCACTAGATAGATAGATTCATTTTGTATAAAGAAATTGGAGTTTGTAAGAAACACTTTGTGAAAATTGATTTGAAATCTTTTATGATTTTAATTTTAAACTTGTGATATTCCTCTCACATTTACGAAGCAATGATACCGGTGAAATGAAATTGACTTAAAGTCAATATTTATATAATGGTACTAACTTGATGATCTGTCAAATAGAACAGTCTATAACAAATATGAACACGTCTGCCAATGACAAATATTCACATATTACATCATGTATGCATTTCTATCTT